>JAHLWZ010000907.1:3078-51287 GCA_020536535.1 Pelomyxa schiedti | reverse complement strand
TTGGGTGGTTCAGAGAGTTCAAAATGGCTGCCTCCTGCCTCAGTTGGTTTATGTTACACGCTTTATTTACTTGCTTTATTGCTACTGCTGTAGTACCTTGCCAGCAGCCACGATAAACCTATAGTGAGATTGGAAAATAAGGAAAAGCATAGTTTAAGTTACCACTCCATATGCTCCTTTTCCAATTACTTCGTTTGCTAACACGTCATCCAGTATTTGGTTGAATACAAAACACGACAGACTCAGCCTGAGCTTCTCCAACGATAGAGGTGAGATACCAACTGGGACTACTTTTTCACTTGGTAATAGAAGTTAGGGAGATCCAGCACTAAAACGGCTCACCTGAAGCGGTAGAAGAGGTCAAATGTAGTGACTTTTTTAGCGTCAAACAGTGGAACATACTGGCTCAGTCCGAAATTGGTGAGGATCTCTCCGACTTCGGGAGAAACAGATTTCTTTCCGGAGTTAAAAAAAAACTATGTAGAAGAGTCCAAACCAGAAGTGGAGTTTCACTTAAGTCAGTATTAGGGTGTGCAGGTTTATATGCTCCCGGTGGGCATAAGCTCAACTGGAATGAGTGAGTTGGAAAACCACGCTGTGAGACATACAGCAGCAGTCAACTTAAGGAGAGCTTGTTTGCGCAATACATATTCACTTGTTTTCTTTAGAGCACCACCCACTGCATCAGACAGCATTTCCACAAGTTCAATAACACCTGGAGGCAAGCGATTGGCAGTTTTATCAGCAATCTTTTTTAGAGTCTTGGCACAGTGGAAATGATATTTTTAACTACCTGAATAAGACCAAATGCCATTCCATCTACTTTAATCTGCGACATCATAAGAGATACAAAACCTTCCTTGAGGCAAAGCCCACGTATTGGACAAGCTGTGTTCTCCACCTGGTAGATAATTATTACCTTTTTTGCACATAAAAATACCTCTTCCAAACCTCGGGAAACCGTGGTGCCACGTTATTTGGTAGATCGTTTGTTGCAAACGAGCCCTTCTTTGTATACCAAGGTTTGGTGGGGTCGTTAATCCCAAGAATCACATTCCCACACCTAGGTTGTGATTAGAGGGAAAATTTTTGTGGTGGAGAGTGACATACTGGCAGTCGAGTGCATATGGGTACTTCGAAGTTCCTTGAAGTGTAAGTTACCATAGAATGGGTGTGAATAGTATACCTTCTGAGAGTACTCTTTTCCCTTCCATGCACCTCACAAGGGAATTTTCCTTCCTATGGATCAATCAACTTGGTGAATGGAGTAACATTCTAATACCTTAGGAATTCCGTCGAGTAACCTTCGTGATAGTAGTAGGGAAAGTCACCAGTGCCTTGATCTGCAAGTCTAATTCCAATGGTTGCACACCCCTTAAGGAATTAGGAGCAGTTAATGGCCCAGGAAAACGATATACCGTGTCTTGTTTCAACATATCTATGAAAGACTTCATAGTGGAATCCAATGAGGTTGCAGATTGACTCAGCTACTTGCAGTTAAGTACCACCCAGGGGAGTAATTAACACCAACCATGCTGAGGTATTCCTTGATTCTTCTTTCTTGCCTCAACAATTCCCTCAGTCTAACAATATCACTCAAATCCTCTGCATATCAAACAGGGGGGAAAAGGAAAAAAAAGAGGTCAGTGTGGCAAAAGGGAATCAATCATCAAAATGAAACATGCCAATGTCATTTGGCTTAAAAGGAGCGGGCACTGGAGCTGATGAAGTTCCGCGCGCATCAGCTGCAGCGGAACGCGATGATGGGATGCCACCAGCAGCATTCAAATCAGACACCAACGTGGGTGCTGATGACGTGGCCGCGCTGTTTGCTGAGGATTCACTTCCAGAGTTCTGTTGCATTGTTCGCGCTCTGACAATCACTCACTACCACAAACAAACACCCCCCCCTCTCCTCGTGAATTGAATCTGCCGGCTGGTGTATTTGGGTTCCAAGTCAACTGTACATTACCAGTAAATTAACGTGACAACGAACAACAACCGTTGGTTACCCTAATGTCGTTCGTGTAGGCCCTTTCGTAGATTGAAAACTCAGTTGGTTTCCCGGTTTGTTTGATGTTCCCCCTATTTTGATTAAGACACTGGCACCACAACTGCATGGGGAAGATGTTAGCATCCCAGTTGGCTCTTCTTGTATGTACACCACTTGGAAACAACATAACCTCTACTATGCAAGAAAAAAATAAAGCACCGTTTGCAGTTGGGGTGGAACATTTGTTTTAGGTATTACAGGTTCCTTTTTGACCTTATGACCTTCTTCAGGGATGTTGATTGGACCATGGTAGCTTGCGGTAAACTAGTCCATGCATGTAATTGGTGAGTGAGGGGAGAAGTAAAGGAGTGAGGTACCTCAACTAGGGGTTACTAGAGGGCCGGCCACATATGGTGGTTGTTTTAGTCAATGGCAACCAACTCAATCTCAAATACGAGCTTGGTGTTGGGTGGGATGGGAATCTTAGCATCCGGTACTCCCTTTTTCCCGTAAGCCCAGGCCGGCTCAATCTCCAATCTGGCTTTCTCTCCAACGCACATACCTATGTGAGAGTTGTTATTGATGGGTTTTAAGTTGTGTTGATGCTTGGTGTTGTTAGTGTACCAATAATGCCTTCATCCCATCCACGAATCACTCTTCCTGAATATAATTGAGAGTGGAAAAGGAATGTCAGAAACTCACCACTTCCAAGTTTGAACTTTAGCGGCTTGTCATTCTTGCCAGAATTTGAGTCGAAAATCTTACCATCAACAAAGGAACCTGTGTACCTCATTGAAATCATGTCACCCTTGTTTGCAACGTTTTTGGAATCCCCTCGTTTCGTCACCTGTTTGTTTGTTAAAAATCGAAATTGGGATTGCTGGAAACTTACGGATTTTGTAAAGAGCTTCTTCTCCGCAGGTGCAGCAGCGGCAGTTTTCGCAGCCGGAGTTGCTGCAGCAGTCGATTTTGCAGCTGTAGTAGGCTTGGTGGTTGCAGTTGTTGGTGTGGCAGCGTGCTGTGGTTCAACTGTCTTGGCGGCTGGCTTGGTGGTTGCCGGCTTTGTGGCTGGGGCGCTGCCGGGCTTGCGCCAAGCTTGTGAAGTGAATAGGTCACTATGACAGAAGAAAGTTTGTGGTTGTTAAATAACGTCAGTTCAAGTCACCAACCAACAAAAGGGAAGAAAGTTAGAGCATACAAATAGGCAGCCTTCAACTTTGTTTCAGGTACATTTTTCACAATGGAGGTAATGGATCCATCCAGGCCCTTGGTCACCAAAAATTCGTCGGTGGCCCATTGCTTTATGAACCCGGCGATCTTGTTCTTGGACACCAACGCCAACTCCGACGTCGTTTTCCACTGCTTCACGGGCGGCGTGAACGTAGCATCAGTGGTAGAGGCAGGCGATGAAGTTGTAGTCGTTGCGGGCGCAGATTCGGGAGCAGATGCAGATGCAGTGGCGGTAATTGACGTGGTGGACTGCGTAGATCCTTCGGTTGTGGTGGTAGTTGTATTTGCGGGTGTCGCGTTGGGCTCCGTTGTCGTCGGCTCGATCTTGGTCTCCGGTGTCGCTGACGTCGTCTCTGTCATTTCCTTTGGTTTTTTTTAATTTTTCTGTTTTTTCCTATGATTGTTTTTGAAAGGACGGAAAGGAGATCAACATTTTTCCATTCAGAATGTCTCCGACTAGACGTGTCCTCAGAGCCCAAGCTCGATTGGTCACATGGAATCACTGCTGATCTCGGGAAGCAGTTCAGAGAGAGTATGCCTCGGAGACTGAGGAGTGGAGTTTCTGGTAGTCTTCAGGGACTTCCTCATGAAAATTCGATGACAACATCTCTGACACGTGTCGTTCGTTGCCTGATTGACCTCGAGTTTCGTTGTGTTTGGCGATTCATTTTTGAAAACAAACAACGCGTTGTGGGTGTGGTCGTAGATCCGTATGAAGATAGGGAGTAACAAGAGGCTATTGATCGTGCTCGGCTTATCGGCCCTAGGTAACGCTCTTTTTTGTGTGCTAGGTTTTTTTTCCTTCGGCTCATCGTCTCTTCCTTCGTGTCTTTTTGTTTTCCGTGTTGTAGTGTTTGGAAGTTTGTTTTTGTTTGGCAGGACACAGGCACAGGATGCTACTGAGGATGCCGACGACGAGGTTGAACTGAATGTAGACCTGAAAGGTGGCAAAGTGCCTCTTATGACCGACGCCGAAGTAGCGGAAAGGTGATCCCCTTCACGAAAAATCCCAGTTATCAATTGGCCTTACTTGAGAAGGGAGGAGAGAGCCATGTCACATTCCGGGTATAGCATTGAAGAACAGCGAAGAATGCGCGATGCAGCCAATACATACGCATTCCAGGCGGAAGTGGCAAAACTCATGAATATTATTGTTCACTCCTTATACACAAACAAGGAAGTCTTCTTGAGGGAGCTGTTGAGCAATGGCTCGGATGTATGTCATTGGTGCGATGATGACTTGCACTCAACTACACATAGGCTTTGGACAAGATTAGGTTCTTGTCCTTGACGGACCCCTCAGTTTTGGGGGAAGGTGATGTTTCTAACCTTGATATAAAAGTGTGCTTTCCATAAAGTGTAAATGTGTGCCTCACCTGTTGCCCCAGATCAAGATTGACCCCGAAGCCGGTGTCATTGAGATTACTGATAAGGGCATTGGCATGACAAAAGAAGAGCTGGTTGCCAATCTTGGTACCGTGGCTCAGTCAGGAACAACTGGTATTCCTCTGTGGGCTCATTCTTTTTGTACGTTGACATATTGTAGAATTCCTCGAGAAGTTCATGAAGGGTGACGAAAAGACACTTATTGGAAAGTTTGGTGTTGGATTTTATGCTGCCTTCCTTGTTGCAGATGTTGTCACTGTGACATCTAAGTCGAATGCAGACCCAGATCAGTTAACTCACACCTATCTTGGTACCTCTCTAACGTTGGTAGGTGGATATGGCAATCCAAGGCTGCGGGTAGTTTCTCTGTGACTAAGGATCCACACGGAAACACATTAGGTCGTGGTACCAAAGTCACCCTTCTTCTCAATCAACAGAGTTCTGAGTTTCTCAATCCTGAAACAATTAAGGTTACTATCTCCTTCCTGTTCTAACTTCCCTTAAAGCGATTATTATAGGCTCTCGCCATTAAATACAGTGAATACATCAACTTCCCCATCTACCTTTGGAACGCACATGATGAAGAGTTTGAAGTTCCTGTTGAAAAGGATGAGGACGATGTAGAAGAAGAGTTACCGATTGGCGAACAGACGGAAACTGGTATTCCCTTTGATTTCTTTTTCTTTTTCTTATTAAAGCATACTTAGAAGAGGAAGCAAAGCCAAAGACGAAAACTGAAACAAGAAAAGTGTGGTCCTGGGAGCGACTCAACGACAACAAGCCCTTGTGGCTCAAACCAGCTGAAGAAGTCACGGAAGAGGAATATAACAACTTTTATAAGGCCTTAACCAAGGTGAATAACAATCCCAAAAATTGACCACACAAACCAATCCACAGGAGGAAGAAGAACCCATCGCCCGAGCACACTTCAGCGTGGAAGGTGATGCTAACTTCAAAGCACTCCTTTACATCCCTGCAACTCCTCCCATGAAACTTTGGGATCCCAACCCTGAATCACACAGGCAAAATATTAAACTGTACGTTCGCCGAGTCTTCATTACTGGTATGAGTTACTTTATGACATATCCCACACCATTAATCATGAGTCCTCAGGTGATTTTTACGAAATAATGCCCTCGTACCTTAGGTTCATCAAGGGCATTGTTGACTCTGACGATATTTCTCTCAATGTTTCCCGAGAACAAATTCAGGTATCAGTTTATCTTGTCACTGCATTGGGGTTTATACTTTCTTTTTTAGGAGTCCCAAGCTCTGGAAGTAATCAAGAAGAAACTCATTCGCAAGTCAATTTCAATGTTCCAAGACCTGTTCAAAAATGACAGACAGAAATACGAAAAGTTCTATGACAACTACAGAGTTAATATCAAGGTAGATAGATCGCCTGCAATCATTTCTCTTCTAATGTTTTCCTCTCAAGGTTGGCATTTTGGAGGACCCAGCCCACAAAGATAGATTGTCTAAGCTTCTTCTTTTCCGTTCAACGAAGTCTGGTTTGTGAGCTTTTTTTCCCCCGCCCCACTAATATTCTTCTCAGAGGGAAAGCTCATATCCCTTGACGAGTACATAGACCGAATGAAGGAGGGGCAAAAGGAAATTTACCTCGTAGTTGGGGACAATGCAGAGACGATCTCCAAATCGCCTTTAATTGAGCGACTTGTACGGAACGATTATGAGGTTACTTGTCTATTTTTTTGGCTAGTTTTCACAGTCAACGCAGGTTTTGTTGATGACTGATCCAATTGATGAATATCTTACAAGCCCAATGTTTGGCGGGTTAGCCAAATTTGACAAATATAAATTCGTCAACATTGGTCGTGATGGTAAGTCCTTGACGTTGCAAATGTGCTACTTACATCTTCAAGGAGTAAAGCTCGATATTGATGACGAGGACAAGCAGAAAGAGGTTAAGGAAGAGCTCGAAGAGCTGACTAAATTCCTTGAGGAAGCCCTCGAGGACGACGTAGGAGTCCCCAATTTCCGTTGCCGTTTTCTCAGTTTCTGTCAGGTTGAAAAGGTTGTGGTTTCAACGAAGCTCGAGTCATCCCCCGCAATCCTTGTTTCTACGGCATACGGCCTCACAGCCAACATGGAGAAAATCATGAAGTCACAGACCCTAGCAGGCAGCGCCGCATCCATGGCCTCCAACTACGCCGCGAACAAGAGAATTATGGAAATCAACCCCACACACCCTCTAATCAAGGAGATGCACAAGAGAATGATGGTAAACAATCCGCACCCTCACTGCGTGCCACTCCATTAACCAAACCCACAGGCCGACAAAGAAGACCCCACACTCCGGCTATCCATTGAGCTGCTCTACAGAAGTGCGCTTTTGCAAAGCGGATTCACCATCAACGACCCGGCGGAGTTCGCCAACCTCATGAACCACATTGTAGCCAAGCAACTCAATGTAGACATAAGCACACACCAACCAGAATCAACCACCCCTGAGGCACCTCTCCCTCACGAGGAGTACAACTCCGTGTTTAGAGTAGAATATTTCTAAAAACCCTAGTCAACAAACATTTTTCGTTTTTAATTTTATCCACAAAACTTTTCCCTTGCATACCAGGACATTTTTTGTAAGGAACTTGGTTTTTGTGGATGGGCACAATGGCACTGCTAGAGTAACATAAGGATACAATCTGGGAGGGATGCTAAAGTGGTTGTGTTCTATAGGTTAGGGATAGTGGCTTTGGTTGTACTTAGGGTTAGAATGAAGAGTTTGTTGTACTACTACAGGCCTGAGGATTTGTTGATGTTGTTGAAGGTGTTCCGGTGGTTGTGGTTGATGCAGCCGATAACGCGGCGTCTCTTCTGCGGATTGCGGCTGATACAAGGCCCTTGATGGAATTGGCACCGCCGTTTTGCTGCAGGAACGGATGCTGTAACGGGTAATTAGTAGGGGAAGGTTCCGAGGTGACTTACGAGAAGCATGGCAATTGCGTCGGGCCTGGTGTCTACTTCGCGAGTTAAGCATTTGGAAACAAAGTCGATCAAGTCCTTGTGCCAGAACTGCGGTTTGGCAAACTTGGGCGGTGCACGTTCTATGGCTGCAAGTAACTGTTCAAAACTACACATACGCATATTTGGCGGAGACCCTTCAGCCATCTCTATCACTGTGATACCCAGACTCCATATATCAGTCTTGTGAAAGTAAGTGCGAAAAAAAAGAAAAAAGGAACTACCACCTTGGCATTGTACTTGGATTTCCGCAGCACCTCAGGAGACATGTACAACGGACTTCCTACAAAGTCCTCCGCTTTAACGCTGTGGATGTCTTGGTACTGTTGAGAAAGACCGAAGTCCGCTGTACGGGAACGTTACAATTAGTTTCAAGAAGGTTAAGAACAAACCAATTTTTACTTGCCCCTCTTCTGTTATAAGGATATTTCCCGCCTTGGAAAAGTTATTAAAGTGAATGGAGTTGAGATGAAAACCTTGATGTCATGGTGAATAACATTTATTGAGTGTAGATGCACTAATCCCTTTAAAGTTTCGCAGCAAATGAAAGCGAGTTGTGCTTCTGAGAGTGTATCCATAGCAGCTTTCATCATATCTTTAACGGAGCCACACCCACAATGTTCCATCATGATCTTGATATTTTATTCTTGACCGCAAAGGGGATAAAAACTCACCCACAAGTCATCTCCAGAGACCATAGAGCCGAAATATGAAACGATTTGTGGAGACCTCCACACGATTATTGGAGAGCAAAATTTAGAATAAACACGAACCTGCATTTCTTTAATACATCGATTTCGGACTGCAATTCTTGAATGTGTTCCATATTACCTTCTATCGGGAGAATCTTGATTGCCATGACACAACCTACGGCGATATTTCAATTGTCACTTTCGGAAGGAAGCCCAAAAATTGAATACCTGAATCTATATGTCTTGCCTTGTAAACCGTTGCATACGCTCTATTCATATTATAAGAGGGTTGTGGTAGCAAACGATTCTTCTACCCTTTGCCAAGTTCATTCTGAATTTCAAACAAGCTTAGAGGTTCTCCAACCCATTGCAGATTGATATCAAGACATTGTTTGTGAACAACGTTGAAAGGAACGCCCACACATTGTGCTCTAATTGCCGCTGACCATTCCTAATGAACTCATTAGATTCCTTTTTTAAGAAGGAGGGAAACCTTCAAAGAGCCTCCAGGGTCAGGGTGGTAGAGAGAATACAAACCTCCATGCGTAGCAAGTTGTACTTGAGCGCGGTTCTCCTCATCCTCATCATAGAATGTTACCTTATGACATTAGGCTCTCAAACGATCAGTTGTGCCAAACCTGAGAATGATACAAATCGAAAAATCCTAGAGGGCGAATGTCACTAGGTGATGCCATATAGTAAAGACGATGGCCACTCAGCTTGCAATACCTACTTGATTGAGTGCTATAAAAGTAGGAATAAGGCGGTCATGGACCTTCTTTTTATGTTCGAGATAACTAAACCTCTAGTGTGCTTCTTTTTGAGTAACCAGCCTTCATGCAAGACAGAAGTAACGCCTTCAGAAGAATCCTACAAGCAATTAATCTAGGAATGGAGTCTAATCATCAAACATCGGTAAATAAGTCTCCAAGGAGAATCTTCATTCCGCCCTTCCACTCCTTTTTTTCTTCAATAACTAAAATTGTGGTTGATATCATACTCTAAAAGAGGAGTCTGATTCTATAGTAAAGGAGAACGACTCGGTGAAAGTACTGAAGTTAATTTCCCTTCTTTCGTCGTTGAAAGAAACTTGCGCTGAGAATACATCAACTTCAGATGATGGCTCCCGATCCTAAGGTACTTTTTATGAAAGGAAAGTAGAGTCAAATGATACATACTGCTGGGCTATCAAAGAGGTATATGTTCGGAGAAGAAAGAACTGCCCACCTAATAAAATAAGACAAGTATGTGTGCAGTAAATTTTTACTTGCGAGTGCCAATACCAACAGATGATACCAAAGTTTTTTGCTTTTTAATGACAAAACTGGCGAATTTAGGTTTCTGGGTCTAAGAAGGAAGTTAATTGTGCGATTGGATGAAGGGAATACTGTTGAGCGGGATTGTTCTGTATTTCCTTGGAAAATTGCAGCTTGCCAACTCTTTTTTTTTAATTGTTTGAATACTGTTTGATTGTATGGAAAAGCGCTGACCTTGGCTGATGTTTCACTGTCTGCATCAAAGTAATAAACAATTCCAGAAGGCAATTCTACTGTGAATCTTGTTCGCTCCTTTGGTATCTTCCAGGGAATTAGAGTGTATAGTAAAAAAAAAGAAAGGGCTTGTTACAGGATCATCAAAATGGAATTCCACGCAGGCATGCTCAAGGTCGAGCTGCCCTACAGGCATTTGGTCCTTTTTTGAGATGAATTCAAGTGTCAGGATTGAAACAATGTACCCGGGGATTGGCGAAATAGTACAGAGTGTTGTTATTCAGCACACACCACCTTGGTTGCAGTAAGAACAGAAAACCACACGCCGATGGAGTTGAAAACTACCTTGATTGGTGGTCGGTAAATTTATTTGCCGCCTTTTTGTGTTTGGTAAGGACTCCAGATTTGATGGCAGTTCGGTGTATCTGGCTGATGTTCTCCATTTTTTTGGGGGTCATTGCATCAAGATAGAGTGATGTAACTTTGCTAGCATCTTCAGCAACCATATTTACAGTATCCTAAACCTTAGTAAGACTTTTTTTTTTGCAGGCAAACTAACCGTGTGATAGAGACCACAGTCCCCAAGGGGAATGTGAGGATTGAGACTGCTGCCCTTGAATAGAAAATTGAAGCGGCAATTTGCAAGACCTGTTTTCTGTCAGAGAGGAAACAGGAAATACCATTCGCACTTGGATTCAACATTTGCAGCTTGCACTGATTAATTGCATCCCTGACAAGCATAGTTTTTGGGAATCGTTTCATTTGTGAGTTCTCAGTATTGTCAGTGTTTACAACTACACGAAGAATAAGCATGCTGTTGTCGTGGCTTGTGCTGCGGTTATGGAGTGTGGCACTTTTCCCTGATGATTGGGTATTTACTCGCGATACCCGATAAGCAATTTGAGTCAAATCGTTACCTCGACCTAAACAGTTGAGTTATTACGACAATGTGTACGCAAGAGAGTACATACCATCAGAGGTTGTTTGTTTCCTTGGTGAATTCACCAATTCAGAGAGTGTTCGTGGACTACTTGTTTGAGGCGCAAGGGATAGACTTGGAACTTGTGTTCCAATTTGGTCTGGAATTTGAAGAACAGGGGGAGAAGTTGGAGGAGATGGGACAGGAGCTTGAAGAATAGATAAGACATCGTCATCAATAGGTGGTGTTGGGTGAGAGGAAAGTGTAGGAGAACGTAGTGGCGGGGGGGACAGTGCCTGGGGTGATGGTGCCCTTCGCGTTGGAGCTGCGGGGGTAAGTTGCTGCTGTTGAATTTGCGCTTTCATTGGGGTAGGTGGAAGTGGAGCTGGTAAAGCTGGAAGCGCCATAGCAATTGGGGCAGGTGTAGAGACTGCGATCAGTGGCGGGGGTGGTGGAGCTCCAAACTGGGGTAGTGGTGCAGGGCGTGGTGGTGGAGTAGAGGGAAGAAATCGTGGAGAAGAGGGCAGAGGTGGGGATGTATCGTTGTTCTTGTTTGACGACGGAAAAGAGACTGTATACAGGGGTCTGGGAGGAGGAGATTGCTCTGGTATATGTGGTCTTTCAGTGTTTCCCTGCGGGTTTTCTTTTTCTAGCATAGCAAAATTGCTGCAGGATTTCGATCGCCCCGCTATGGAAGGCTTTGTTAGAAGTCGGATTACAGATGGAACTACATAGTCTGTGCACTGATCTGTCATTTTGAAGTGATGAGTGTTGCTCTACTGCTTTCATTACTTCTAACTTAGAATCACTTGATTGTAGTGTTGGTGCCTCATTTGGAGGGTGGGTTTCGCTAGTGTTACACTCAGCTTGCATCACTTGTGCTTGGGGTTCAGTTGAGAGTGAATGTTGTATGGCTGTCTGTGTTGTGTCGGGCTGCTGGTGCCGAGGGGAAACAGGAAGGTTTGAGAGTTGAGATGGAGGAACAATGTAACCAGAAGACGTTAGCTGTATTTTGACCATTAGCGTTGTAATAAGGAGTAAAGTGTGATGACCTTGTTCCGAGACGATCCTATTGCCATGCCGGGAAATGTAGCTGAGCTGGCCATTGTGTTTACAGTAAAGTTTGCTTGAGTTTGGTAAAATCGTGGTGATAAGGGGGGAGTTTGAGGAGAGTCCGCTGGTGACGGGGAGGGGGAAGTGGGTGGTGATGCCATGGGAGTGTGTAATGGTGAATGTGTTGGTGATACAGGAGCACAATGTGGAGTTTGTATAGATCCACTGCTATTTACACTGGAAGGATATTAATGAAAAAAACGGGAACTTATGAATTCGTTATGATTGAGAGAGTGCGGCTTTACAGTGATTGTCGTCTATGGCTTGTGAGGCAGCACCTGGCCCCTCCAACATTATTAGTACCAGAGCCCATAAATGCAATTCCTGGTTGCAGTTGCAAGGTCGCAGGCGGTGGTACACTCAATCTGCCCGGCTGCTGCTGTTGATTGTACGACGATGGATAACAACAGCACTGCGGCCCAATCCCGATCCCGATCCCGATCCCGCTGGTGTTGCCGCCACCGACGTCCAACAACAACAGTTGCTGCTGATTCTGTTGCGTCATCGGAGGCAATTGGTGCTTCGTCAAATGCAACTGCGGCAGCGGGGGCGGGTACGCGTGATGGGCAGGGTGCGGGTAGCACCCCGTCCTGGCCCCCCCCACGCCCCCGCAACCGCCCGTCTGCTGCTGCTGCTGATGGTGTTGCCTCATTGTAATCATAGGCGGCGGAGGCGGCGCCACCGGCGGCATCGTAGGCGACGTGGCCATCATCGACGGCGAGGAATCACCACCACCACCACTAACACCAACGGGGGCGTTGTTGACGAGGAGGAGGGGGGGGCTGTTGGTGGTTGACTGCGATCTGGGCGACGGTGTGGTGCTGGTTACGCTTGGCGTTTCCGTCAGTTGTGCGTGCGTTGCGATGTTGTATGTCGTTGTTGCTGGTAGTCTTTTCGGGAGCCCGTTGGACGATACGCGGCGTGTTGCGTTACTTCGTACGACGCTTGAGTTGTTTTTTGTTTTAATTTTTTTTTAATTTTGGGACTGTGATCTTTGCTTCCTGTGGGACGAAGATCTGGTATCCCTTGTGAATGTGGGCACAACCCAACTCAAACGATACTCGTTGAATGCCACATGCCAAAGAAGGCTACGCCCCCTTCATCGCCCCAACTTGGTGTGACACGCTCCCCAACCCCCCAACTTGGGGCCAGGAAGATGTTCCTCAGCTGTGAATGCCCCCCACCAAAGTAAACTCTAAGGGTGACAAAAATGATAAGAACCTTTTAACAACCATACAGACATTGGTGGTAACACTGGCACTGGCATTAGGAGAACACAACGGTTGCAACTGTGCGTTGTTCCCTGTCGGTCCGCAGTTGCACCACGTGGGCCTCCATCTTTTGCATTTCCACATTCCCGAAATATGTGTAGATGCTCACGCATGCAGTCACCGGTTGTCTTTGTTTACAGATTAGTGGTGTAGCAAGAAATAAAGGATGGAGAAAGAATAGATATAGGAAAACAGGCGGAATTGAGTGAGGGAAGGGAGAACATACACAACGGTTTTTCCACCAGCGGAAAATAGCTGAACTGCTATTGTGTATGCACCGGGCATTGATTTTGAAATAAGGTATTCAACAGGGCCATATCCCTGCCCCATGTCTCGCGACAACATTCCTGAGTTATTGTTAGTTAGTTAGTCAGTACTCTCAAAATAGGTAAGTTCCGCACCTCCAAAGAGAGAGTGATTGTGGAAACTAGTAACGGTTTCTCCGCTTGGCTAAATCAACAACACATGGATTAATACCGGGGTGTTATGAGAGGAGTTTAGAACCTCAGTTACGTGGAGTTCCATATTTACAACATCCATGTTCCACTCGAGCACCACTCTCAAATCAACCAGCAGGCTCCTGAGAGGCACTTGCATCATATTCCTCAATATCATCATCTCCTCCGACCATGCGGCAGCAGAAGCAGCAACAGCCGCAGTAACGCCGGCTGTGCTATTGGCAATGGATGTTGTGTAGGACAATGCATTGCAGAGTTCGGTGAGTGCCACAACTTCCACCTGGTGAAATCTGATATCCCATTTCCGGGTTATGACCTGGCACAGCAGGTGTATAACCCTGGGTAGATCATCAAGGTTGTTTCGTGCCAAAAGGGCCAGTGCTAGGTCCCGGTATGCCTGCGGTTCTTCGCTCCTAATCGCCAGTTGTTAGAGATGAAAAAAAAAAAAGGGAGAAAAAGGTAACCTTATGTCAAGTATTTTCTCAAAAATATCCACACAGCAGTCAAAAGCTTTGAATTGCATCAGTTTGTACGCTGCAAGTCTCAGGATTTGGGCGTCTGCAACTCCCGCTTCAGCCAAATTAGTCACTGCCTTGACTGCATCTTGGGTTGCATCTAAGGTGTGTTACTGAGGAGTTGATTCGGAAAACGGAAGAACTTTGGAAGTGCAAGAGAGTGCTTATTTGCTCCATGTGTGATTCAAGATCAGCATCAACGGCAAGAAGGGATTTATATGCCTCCTTTGCCATCTGCCTGTTGTAAATTTAGCTTCCGAAAGAAACGAGAAAAGAAATCGCACCCAGTGGAGTCCAACAGGCACAATGAAATGTACTGTGGTCCCTCAGACCGTTCAAGGAAAGAAATAACCACGTTCCCAGGTAAAGGTATCCCCTTCAGCTCATAGTGCAATGCTTACACAGGTTAGCAAGCTATGAGCAACCCACAAAGGAAATACCTGTGGGTCCGAAGCTCGCCGTAATCCTCTGTGGACTGACTGCACCAATATTAGAAGGGCGTCGCAGTGTTGGAGAGGGCCTCCGTCTTGGTCGCGACCCAGAGCGTGATCGAGATCGAGAACGGGAGCGAGAAGATGAAGAACTGGACGATGAGCTCGACATTGAGCGCCTTCGTGCATGACGGCGGGAGCGTGGAGGAGAAGCGCGCATGTAATGATGAGCGTGATGGAAATGTCTGGGAGGAGAGCGGTCATCGCGGTGATATGGACTTGGAGGTGATGGGGAGCGTGCAACAGGGGGTGACCTGGGCCTCGCATCCCTTTCCATTCTTCTGCGGTCTTCGTACCTCCTGGGTGGAGGAGAATGCCGCGGCGGGGAGCGCGAACGAGACCGGGCTCTGAAGTCATCATCCCGCCATTCTGGTTCAGGGGAATGCGGTGGGGAGCGCGATCTGGACCTGGCCCTGTCCATTTCCATATCCCGCAACATCTTGTAATCATCCCTTTCTGGAGGAGCCCGATCCAATCGTTCTGGAGCATCGCGGCAGCGGTCACGGTCGCGGTCCGGCTCGCGCTCACTCTGGCGCTCCATCATCATATCCATGTCAGGGGCTCGGATTGGGCTGGCGGCTCGAGACCTTGATCGCTGGTGCTTAATAACAGGGGCCAGAATTGGGCTCGTGACTATAGAAGTTGATTTGTGCATCCTAAGAGCAGAGGATCGAAGTGAAGGAGCCTCGGCTTCTTCTGCTGGCTCAGGTTGCAATTCCAATTTTTCCTTTTGAGGCATGAGACTACTGAGATTACTGATACTAGTTCGCCTGATCAGCGATCTGTACATATGCATATGAGAAGTGAGTACAGTTCTAGACAAAGAAAGAGGTTTGCTACTAACCTTTTTATGGGGATTGGCTGTGGCTCTGGTGGGCGCTCTGCTGGCGGCTCAGGTGGAGGAGGCTCATCGTAATCTTGTTCTCCTTCAGATGCTGAGCATGCTGAGGACGCTGGACTGTTCGGCCGGTCTAAATCAAGGAAGGGCTCAGCAGGCGCCTGTCGAGGGCTCGTTGGAGCATAACTAGGGCTGCTGGGAGTATAACGAGGACTTGTGGGTGAGTATGAAGGACTTGCAGGCGAGTATGCAGGGCTTGTGGGTGAGTAATTTGGACTTGTTGGAGTATAGCATGGGCTAGTTGGTGGAGAGTGACTCATAAGCTTGGGAGAGGAAAGTGGACTGGTTGGGGCCTCAGCTGTAAACACTTCATCAATGCACAGGCACTCCTCTTCTGCTTTATCTTTCATCCGGCTGAGGCTGAGCTTCAGTGATTTCTTTTTGATTTGCTTCCTTTGGTCGCTAGGTTTCGATGGTTGGTCAGGTGGCATGAGCTCCTCAGGCAGTAATTCAAATGTGACAGGCTTGTCGGTCAAATTTTCAGGGCTTTGGAAAGAGAAGTGATGCCATATCTATTTTACAATGTAAGAAGCGAGCGATTGATAGCTGGCAGCACATTAGGTTGCCACAAGTCTCCTCTGTATTGGTTTTCAAACCACGCCAACCTTCTCTGCCACATGGAGGAAACTTGTACAGCATGCTTCTGAGCATCGCGTAATTTGTCTTTAGTGCGGGCAGCAACTATCTGGAAGCAAAGATTATCAGTTGTATGACATTCATTAGGCAACAAAATGAGAATACCTTGAGATAGGTGTTACGGAACGGCAGGGTCACTGGAGGTTCGATTTCATACAACAAGTACTGTGAAAGACTGTCAAGAACAATCATGGATGTAACTGGGGTCACAAGGCTATTGAAGAAAATGTGTGAGTTCAAAAAGAACAAAAATATGTGTGGGATGAAGAAGTACCTATGTAGTTTTCCCAATTCAAGAAGCTGTGCTTTGACAGAAGAGCTCATTGTTGACAACAGAAGTTCTTCCATTTGTATCAGTGCTAAGTTGAAAGTTAAAATTTGAATGTAGGTCTACAGAGAAGATACCATGGTATCTGCTTATAATAGGTGTTGAAAGAGAAACTGTCTGGAATGGAATCGTGACTCTACCCTCCACTGTAGACTGAATGGAGGACTCATTGTACCCAATATTCTAGGGAGAATTAGCCTTACAGATCCAGATTGAGGAAAACTGAGGTACAAGAGTCAACAAGGATGAAGCACCAGTGGCAGCTTCAGCGCATCCAGTGAGTATGACTCTGCCCGATGTGGCCAGCGGTGAGGGTAACTTTGGAAACCTAACCAGTGGCATCAATTTGGGAATATTTGTGAGGTTGAGTCGCACATGTTAGTTATCCAAGGCGCGTGGGTCACGGAAACTAAATTGGTGGTCTTCTGTTTGAGGCGTGGAGGTACCTGAGAAGAAAATCACCTCGTACACAAAAGGTGAAAAAAGAGGGAAAGGAGAGACCTGTGAAATATCACAAAACTCCAAATTGAAAAACTCTCCACCAGTTGCGCGAGCCCACTGTTTGAGGGTCACAGCATCAATTTTGGCACCACTACTGAAGGTAAAAACTGGGACCTACGGGGACTTAGAATCGTACAGATGAAAAACGGTCGTTTACAGCTGGCAATTGCTTGGGGAGAGCACCACCGAGAGAACAAATTCCATCACTGAGGGTAAGAATTAGGAGAGTAAAGCAAATAGTAAATTTGTTACCTAAATAGAAGGAAGACATCCACAGGAAATTCAGTGCTGCGGTTGCAAGCCAAGACCGATGATAAACTTGACCCTCCATCGTATTGCACAGTCTATGAGTGTTATTCTGGAAGATGCAATGCAAAGGTTGTTAACTTGCAAGGAGTCGATGAGGGACTCCACTTTGGAGAATCTTTCTGGCTCTTCGCATATATGACGGAAGGTATGAAGGACGAACACCGCGTTCCGATAGTGTTCCGCTATGTTTCTTAGAAGCCTGCGAAAGACGATAAGGTAATGAATCGGTGGATGGGAAGAGTGTACCTTAATTCTTTTTCTTTGTCAACACTTTTCCTGCTGAGAGAGGCATCCCAAAGAACCCCAATACGAGATACAGTACCAACTTGTTGCTGTTAAGAACAGCCATGTAAGTATCCTGAAAATACTAAGAGGGCCAATTGTACATTTGCGACAACAGGAACCACCCCAGAAAGGCAAAAAGTATACATCCTCGGCCCAGTTTTCTCAACGAATACGGTATTTGGTGATGACAGGGCATTTGGAATCAGGACGTTTGCGATTGTAAGACCTCTACGTATGGATATATTTCGTTGTTGAGTTGATGCGACATATTTTCTATATGGGCAGAGTTGAGTTAAGGACCTATACATGTATCTGAAAAGAGCTTTACGTAAAAGGTGGACTCTGGTCAATAGCTTTCGACAGACTAAAACTGGAGTCACCAGCGAAATCTGTTTCTTCAAGATATGGAGGAGTTGAATTTTGATGCACGTGGACAGATACATTACATGCGAAACTATTTGTACTGTGAGAGAAGTGAGACGGAAAAGGCATTTACTTTGCGATGGGTGAAGGGAACTGCAGAGGAAGTTGAAAAGTGCCAGTGACAGGAATCTCAGTGATAAATTCTATCTTTTTTCCTGTGAGACAAAATTCCACCAAGGGAAGTGGGTACCTTTACAGTTCTCCCCTCACGTTTTGGGACAGGAAAAATTCGTGCACGAAATACATTTCCCAAGACATGTTCGCAAGTTGCAATCCTCCCCTCTACAGTGGCTCTGGTCTGTGCATTTCAATGAAATGAATGAGATAAATTGATGAAGTTGAATCAAGCGAATAACATAACACTGAAAAAAAAAAAAAAAAACCACCGCATTACTTACTTTAAATGTAGTAGAAGGAGAAGGCATAATTAATGCACATAACTCGGGGACAATGAGACACACACGCACACACCGCAGCCTCGAGAGCCACCTGGGCCGTTTCCTTCGATGTGATTACGCCATCAACCATGGCACCGTAGACGTCGGTCTGGAACCCACAAATGGCCGCACGCTCGCCCGGCAGCGTGAACTTGAGCTCGGCCTCGACATTCCCACTTGTGGGTGACGACGGCGGCTGGCAAAAGTGAACCTCAATCGTGACTCCAGCAACGGGCCCAATGCACTCGGCAGCGATGCTCACTTTGTCGACCCACAATGGCTCGCGGGTGTTCTTGTTTATCAACACACATGTGTTGCACTTACAACCCGCGTTTCGTGTCAAGTCGAAAAAAAAAAACACAGAACCGGAGCTGAGTGGTCGTGATGACAGGGAGGAACTCTCACTGACCAACTCCCCTCGGTTTTTCTTGTTATTGGCGTGGTACAGTCCTTAGTTCCCCAGCAGAGAATTTTCCCCGACCTAAAAAAAGAAAAAAAACAAACCTTGAACAACAAGATGTCGACTTTCCAAGCCAAGGTAGTGGATGCAAAGGGACTCCAAGGTTCGTACTTTCTTCGATTTCGCTGTCAAGACCCATAATTCCACCCCAGCACTGTTCAGCAGTGTCCCACCGACGTTCGGGTCCGTCAACGTAGCCATTACACGAGATTCTATTACTGTTTGGGAAACCGATGCAAATACTGGACTTATTGTGTGGTTTCAAGCCGATGTCATGGTGAAATCCCGAGCTGATTCTTTCTTTCTGTTTTAGTTGTTTATTGTTTTTATGTCTTATTTTTATTTTTACTTCCTCCTTACCTATAATTTCAGAACATGTTTTCTATGTTGAAATTTCCCGAGAGTTGGGTCACAATTACATTTCGTGTTGAACCGCGAAGTCTTACACAAGTTTTGCGAAAGTACTTAACCTCCTATGATCCTGTATGACGCCATCACTCATTTCTTTAACTGATCTTTTTTTTTTTTTTCGAAACAGGTCCACCAACATGTTTCAATTCGTGTTGGCGGTCATACCCATCAACATAAACTCTCTATCATGGAAATCAAGGAGAATGAAGCTCTGAAATCACATAAAGTTCACCCTGATTTAATAAATGTGCAAGACTTCAACCTTTCCAATTCTACCACCATGATCCCCAAGCCAGCGGCTACTGACTGTTGTGAGGTTGAATATACTGTTGCGGAAAATTTTCCATGCCTAATATCATCGATTTTAGATTGCTGTGAGAATAGAGAGTAATTTCTTGTCCAGGAGACTCCTAGAATATAGCTCATGGTCCCACACTGCGCTGGTCTCCGTTTCGGCAAAGGCACCTGCCACTTTGTGCATTAATTCAGCCCTTTGTAGGAGAAAATCATTTCTTGGATTGCAAGTTGAAGGTGTGTGCTCCTATCATCAAGCCAACTGGACCCTAATAAAACCAAAAAACACCTAGAACTGAATGTGATCCAAACTTCAGCTGATTTCCGTTGGCCTGTGATTCGGTTGACAAATCTGGAAGCGTCCACTGCCGGCTGTCATTCCCGGTGCTGTACCTTGAGTATGTGTATCACTTTTCATTTACAATTCTCTCAATTCCAAATGTTTAGAAGTCTCCAGTGCTCGAGTCATAGTATCTTCGAGTGCGGAGAATGTCTTGCTTACGTTTGAAATACCGTCAATTGGAATCCCCTCCACACATAGTGCCCGGTATCTGGGTGACAGCATTATTGGCCTGAAGCTAGATGAGCTAAGTGGTGCCACAATCCCATTGCAGCCACCCCAAGGCCCTCAGTTAATGCCAAAGGCGCTACCTTCGTCACCTACTGGAGCTTGTATTAGTACAATTACTCCACAACAAGAACCATTCGTCATGTCCTTTGACAAAAAACCCCATTCTGGGATGCACAAAGGAGCTCAGAAACAAAGGAAGATCTCTTCTTCTTCCCAATCGGGACAAACGTTGCTTTCTTCACAAATTCCTGGAATGTCACCCAATCGCGCACTTCAGGACCAACTTAAGCACGTTCTTGGCCTAATTGATCTCGTTCTCGGGGAAGAAGCAACAGCTTCTTCTCCCGGCCCAACCTCCTCCCATAATGCTGTTACCCAACCCACACCAGCGGCTCCTCCTCCTCCTCCTCCTCCTCCCTCTAGTAGTAGTAGCACCTCCCCTGCTATTGTTCCACAACAGCAGCAGCAACCCGCTCATTCCACCATCTCCGTCGATGTCAAGGCCAATGACGAAGCGGCGCAAAAACAAGCCCCAGCAGGGCCAGCTGAAAAGAAACGACGCCTGACCAGTTCATTTGCTTCAGAACCAAAACCAGTTGGACCTGTTTCTGTTTTTTGTCAGCAGACACAACAGCCACCAGACACAACAACCACGACTGGTGGCACAGTTTCAGGGAAAGAATCCGCTCAGTCCGTCGGCCACAGAAACCTACAATGATGACACAAGAGGCAATTTCCATCCGATGCAGAGCAAGGGATGTTATTGCAGCTGTTTATGTCTGCAAGGATGTTGTCATACCCAAGGTGTTCACTCACATAAGGAAGGAGAGGGCTGAGAGGTCCTCATTGCAGCTGATACACGACGAGCAGGTAAACATGGATGACGAGTTTCTGAAGATGTCGGGCCTGCAGCTATCTGCAATTATCAACAGGTGCCGTGCGTTAGTTGATGAACTACAGGCCTTGTCAATGTTCTATGTCAAGCTGGCCCAGTGGTTTGAATGTGCGGCAGGAGCCTCAATTCCCCAGTCATCCTCTCCAACAGCAACAACAGCCCTGCCGCCTCCGCCTGCAGTCCCCCAGCTCTCGGGCATTCTATCAGTCCTGGCTGAAGTTGAAGAATGCAACCAAATAGCCACAACAACACCCGTTCTTAGCATTCCAGTCACGCAGACGCAGAGCCTGATGATCACTGAGGTATGCGTGACCACACTGACTACTTATTTCTATGTTATGTGTTGTGTGTGGCTTTCCTCCACACACAACACAACTCACAATGTATCTTCCTCAGGAGATTGCTCAGAAAATAATGCAAACAGTTCATCTATGCCACAGTGTAATGTACGTAGATCCAAGTAGAATGCAAGTGATAGTTCATGATGCCACCATGGCAGTGGAAACCATTTGCCAAATAGCCTATCCAGTTACAGGTTCAGTGGCACCTTTGACCACGGTTATCAAGTTCGCATCGCTGTGCCGTGTTATTTCCCAAGAAATTCAAGCAATTTCTGAACAGTATGCGCAACCATTGGAAGCATTTGTGGAGCTCCAAGCCATTGCTTCAGGCAGCAGCACCCCCACCCCAAGTTCCACTTGACCACTTGACCAGTCAGTCCAACACAAGTGAAAAATACATGATGCCCTTTCATTGAGTGAATGAACTAGAAGAATCCACTTTTGCAAATATCTTTTCTTTCTTTGTGCTGTCATATATCATGCCACCCACAATGTCGACCACCGCGCCAAATTGACAGAAAAATTAAAAAAAAAACAAAGGAGCACGGAGAGGAGCGGGGCTGAGGCAGCAGCACCGCGAGCGAAAGGGTCCCGGTGCGGGACTTGGGGTAAAATACAAAAAACACCCCCGTTATTGAGGCCACACACTTCCCGTTTTTCTCCCACCAACAGCAAAACCATTGTCACGCACGACGTTAAGAACGAAACCCATGGGTTTTCGGATTCTTGTCTGTTTTTCACTCACCAGTGCGTCTCCACCCTGATTCCAAAGTGTGTGCAAGTTCCCCAATTTGGATGGGATCGGGGAGATTCAAGACAATTTGTGTGAACATTGGGGAGCTGAATTTGTACCCAAATTGGTAGTCGAAACCCAAAGTGGGGATCTCTCCATCCCACTAAGTCAGACTCGGAAGTCCATTCGCTCCGACCGGGAAGGGACCAACGCGCCCAGGATTAATTAACTGAGTTGATTGTTTATACACTTGTCTCCTCTCAGTTGGTGCCGACTGCAGCAAGACGATCTGACTTGGTGCTGAGAGTGTGGATTTTCGGGGAACATGTTGTTTCTGAATCTTACGGATCCAGTTGCAAAGAAGAAGAACAAATAAAATTTAATGCCGTTTGGTTGCCGGAGGCCGGTGTGGTGCGTGTCACGCGGGTGGGTGGGTGACTGGTGGTGCGACAGACCGTCGCATTTCGGTGCCATGCCAGAACGTTCTGTTGTTCGGTATCGGTTTTTTTCCCGATGTTTTCTTTGTTTGTTTATAATTTTATTGTGTTTTGTCCACCGGTCTTTTGTTGTTGTTTCTCGGTTTTGCTTTTGTTTTTTTTTCCCGAACTGTTGAGGCAACGCTTCAATAAGTTCTTTTTGTTTTGCTTTGTTTTTCGTGTTTGTTTTATTTCGTTTTCGTTTAGCTTAGTCTTCTTTCTGTTTTTGTTCTTGTTCTCACAACAACACAGGTCATTGAAGATTCCATGACGAGGAGAAGGGGCACAGCGGTATGTTTCCATTTCTCTTCTCCATTTTTCTTTTTCGACTTCTCACATTTGAAAACCAGGTGGTGTTGCCGATGTCAGCAGAATGTGTGTGTGCGGGTCGGCTCCATTCCACCAGTATTCCTCTTCTTGAGTCCCCCCAAATATATAACTCCCCTCTAGGTCCTTTTCTGCATTCACGCTGTATGAACATGGGAGTGTTGGCATTGGGGCCCTCTTGACTTTCAGCAGCTCAGCCAGCCACTGGTATGGTTTCTTATTTCTTCTTTTTCTCGTTTCACCTTGTACAGTTGGTGGTGGACTGGACTTGCCAGGACAGCCTGGTCACCATGGTAAATCCCCCTCTCCCTTTTCATCGTCACCCCAAACTTAAACATAATAGGTATCCCTTACTGATGCCACTCAGGGGAATTACATGTGCAGCTCTGCTCCGCTTTTCCTCATCAGGTTTTTGCCTTTTCATTGTCCCCCCCCTATGGCTCACCTCCAATTCCAGCTTTTTTCTTTTCCCGCATTTGTGTGACTCCTCCTTTTTTTCTTTTTCGATTTCTGCGGCATCCAAGCAAGGCAGACTTGAACTGCAGGTATTTCTCTGTTGTTCTTTTTCGCTTTCTCACACTTGAGACCAGGTGTAGCA
Organism: Pelomyxa schiedti; assembly: GCA_020536535.1. Classification (NCBI taxonomy): domain Eukaryota; phylum Evosea; order Pelobiontida; family Pelomyxidae; genus Pelomyxa; species Pelomyxa schiedti. The sequence goes on along the minus strand of JAHLWZ010000907.1, from coordinate 27,821 downwards.
GCAACTTGCCGGCTGATGAGATGATGATGGTTTTCCACTTCAGGCAAAAGAAAAAAAATATTTGCTTTCAGAAAGTACATGGGGCAGAGGGGCTGGAACAGGGACCACCAACTGTACAAGGTGAAACGAGAAAAAGAAGAAATAAGAAACCATACCAGTGGCTGGCTGAGCTGCTGAAAGTCAAGAGGGCCCCAATGCCAACACTCCCATGTTCATACAGCGTGAATGCAGAAAAGGACCTAGAGGGGAGTTATATATTTGGGGGGACTCAAGAAGAGGAATACTGGTGGAATGGAGCCGACCCGCACACACACATTCTGCTGACATCGGCAACACCACCTGGTTTTCAAATGTGAGAAGTCGAAAAAGAAAAATGGAGAAGAGAAATGGAAACATACCGCTGTGCCCCTTCTCCTCGTCATGGAATCTTCAATGACCTGTGTTGTTGTGAGAACAAGAACAAAAACAGAAAGAAGACTAAGCTAACCGAAAACGAAATAAAACAAACACGAAAAACAAAGTAAAAAACAAAAAGAACTTGATTGAAGCGTTGCCTCAACAGTTCGGGAAAAAAAAACAAAGTAAAACCGAGAAACAACAACAAAAGACCGGTGGACAAAACACAATAAAATTATAAACAAACAAAGAAAACATCGGGAAAAAAAAAAACCGATACAACAGAACGTTCTGACCTGGCACCAAAATGCGACGGTCTGTTGCACCACCAGTCACCCACCCGCGTGACACGCACCACACCGGCCCCCGGCAACCAAACGGCATTAAATTTTATTTGTTCTTCTTCTTTGCAACTGGAAACGGAAGATACAGAAACAACATGTTCCCCGAAAATCCACACACTCAGCACCAAGTCAGATCGTCTTGCTGCAGTCGGCACCAACTGAGAGGAGACAAGTGTATAAACAATCAACTCAGTTAATTAATCCTGGGCGCGTTGGTCCCTTCCCGGTCGGAGGGAATCGACTTCTGAGTCTGACTTAGTGGGATGGAGAGATCCCCACTTTGGGTTCCGGCCACCAATTTGGCTACAAATCCGGCTCCCCAATGATCACACAAACTGTCTCAAATCTCCCCGATCCCATCCAAATTGGGGAACTTGCACACACTTTGGAATCAGGGTGATGTAGCAAGGTCCACACTGTCTCCAAGTGGTGCCAGCTTCTCTGCAGCAAGAACAACCTTGTGTGTAATGGGTTATTTGATTTCTTGTTTAGGGATTGTTGTTTAAAGGTTTGTCAGTAAGTATGTAGCATGTATCTATCTACATACATCAGGGAGTGTGAGCTTGAACTTTCTGCATAGCCACTTTGCGCACCCTCGCTTGCTATGTCCCACTAAGTAAATGAACATTCTATTCAAGGTTGGGCTCAGTTTGGACAGTGCTGAATCACTGAGATTTTTGGTGCACTCAGAAACGAGCCACTTCGTTTTTTTGCTATAGAGTGGGTGGAGGGAATATTTGTCCAGGCACAACATCAGGTCGGCACTTGTGACTCCAATGGATAGGACTTGTTGAAAAAGTGAAAAGGAACTGTACATGACCACCTGGAGCAACAAATTGACCAGTAGGCCATGGTGTTCTGCTGGAGACAATGACACCTTCTTCCAAACAGCAACAGCGTGGTGCCATTTGAATGAGAAGGCACTCTTGGCGCACATGTCCACAAACTGGACAGCATCAGCTTGACTGAACTCGATATCACATGTATTTGAGTGAGTACACAGCCACTGTACCCAGTCCTCGTGGCTGGAAGCAAGCAGGTTACAGAAATTTGACAGCCGGCTTGAGGCTGCATGTTTGTTGCAGCAATGTAGCATAGCTCCAGCCACTCTATAGCAAAAAAACGAAGTGGCTCGTTTCTGAGTGCACCAAAAATCTCAGTGATTCAGCACTGTCCAAACTGAGCCCAACCTCATTCTAAAATCACCGCACACATGTATTCACACAACCTTTAAACAACAATCCCTAAACAAGAAATCAAATAACCCATTACACACAAGGTTGTTCTTGCTGCAGAGAAGCTGGCACCACTTGGAGACAGTGTGGACCTTGCTACATGGAAGCTGATGTTTAAGCTTTTTCCAGGTATCACGAGGGCCATAACCAAGAAACACTTCATGGGGATTGTGGTTGCTACACCACACCATGCACAATTCACAATGAACATGGTTGGCATTACACTGGCTGACATTGAGGAGTACACCGACGGTCAGTATGTTCCACACTGCACTGCATGGTGGCTGAAACACGGACTCCTGAGCACTTGCAATTGTGACTGATCTCACTGAGTCGGTTGAAAAAAGATTATTGTTTCTGTCAATCTTGGGAAGTGACAAAGGATTTGACTAGGATGATGAAGTGGGCTTGGTTTGCACGCCTAGTTTGCTGTTGGCCTGGTCAAGGGACTGACAAAGGTGAAGAATTCTGTGGAATTTTAATTGTTGGTGAATGAAAACAGGTTGTGTGAATACATGTGTGCGGTGATTTTAGAATGAGGTTGGGCAATACAAGTGTTTTAGGTGAAGTGATAAAGCTACCTGTAGTTGAGCCTTTCAACTTGTACTTTAAGCAACTTATTTTCCTCTTGAAGCTGCAATGAAATGAGTAATAAAATCTTTTGCTATCACATGTATCTATTATGCTACTAATATCATGTATCTATTATGTTGTGTGTATAGGGCCACTGTAAAAAGTAAGGGTATGCAGATGTACATCGTGGATCAGGTCAGCGTCGGTCGTTGTTGATGGTGTCTGAACACCATTGTGGGATGGCGATTGAGTGTTGGCCAAAGAAGTTGGTGCACAAGAGGCCTTGGTCACGAGGGACTCAACCGCGGCAACATCATGTGCCAGTTCACTCCTGACCTCACGCAGCTACACATGCGATTAAGTGGCAAGCACATTATGGGTTTCGCTACCTTGTTGAGTACTTGTTCGTCTGCAGCCATGCCTGATCAAAATAATAAAGACTTCAGCTTTCAGCTGCTGATTCCTCTGGGATGTCGTCCAAGTGTGCCAGCTGACACTGAAGTGAAGCGTCGCCCCTCCCTCTTTCAGACCCATTCCTGAAGGACAATCGTTCATGCACCAGGTGCATTACAACTGAATTGATTTTCCCATAAAGGATGAAAAATCGATGTGAGGCAAGAAGGCGAACGGCGTCGGTCAATCCTTTTCAACTCTCCTTCTTTCCAAGAACCAACCGATGGATGATAAACCATACAACATACAACATCCAACACAAAAAAAAATAACCAACCCACACAAACGCAAGTAACTTGCATTGTTATTTTCTATGGACCCACCACCCAAACAGGACCAATCAACAAGCACAACAACACTGACCGTCACCACCGGCAACAACAGTTCTATTAATAGTAGTGGTAAAGGGGTAGGCGTCACTTGGCATGACACCGTTGTCGACAAGTCTAAGAAACAGCAGCACACTACACCAGCTGCAGTGCCACAGGACCAAATGCAGATACAACAACCCATAACCATGAACAGCGGAGGCAGCAAGAGGACTATTATCGTCAACAACACCAGCGAGATTGTGCAGGTGATTGGCAGTTCCGGACGACAGCGAGAGAGAAGATCCCACAAGTTCGCGGGCCTCCGGCGCAAGGTCTTCCTCTATCGTGACCACGAGCAGCGTGACTCTATCTGCCTCGAGTGGCGGGGACACGACGAGTAGCATCAGCATCAGCGTGAGCCGTATATCTGATGGGGATATGAGCTCGGTAAGCGATAATGGGAGGAGAAGTACACCCAAGAAGAAAACTGGAATGAAGAGGCCTATGATACTGAGGATTCTTTTTTCTATCTCGTTCATAGTGCTGGTGATAGCTCTCGTGGCTGCTATTGTTCCGTCAGTTACTATCTGGGTTATGGCTTCGAGCGGAATCTCCGACCTGGAACAGCAGTCCATGGAAGATACAATCTCCACAATCTCGTTCAACATCAAGACCATGATGGAGACGAACCTCGGAAACTATGAGAGGCAGCTGGGGAGCGCAGCACAGTTCGCGAACGCGCTGATTACTCAGAGCATGGGTTACACTTCAAACGCCACATCGGTTCCGGTTGAGGTGGCGTACAACAGTACGAGGCACGTTATGTCAACGATGACGGTGTATGGCGGGGCAATTGAATCTTTTGGGGTTTTCGTAGAAGAGGGTCTATATATTGTGGCACCAAAAAGTTGGGCTGGTGCAATTCTGCTCTTTCAGTATGGGTATGAGAACATTCCTTTTGCTTAACTTCTCTCACCTTCTATGATAACCAGATACGGGGCTAACTATTCAATGGTCATCTACTTTTACCTGAGCGATCGCTTTGAACCTAACTGGGCTATTCCTATAACTGTTGCAAATGTCCCATTCCGGAAGCATGGAACTCTCTCAAATGAACAATGGGCAATTTTTACTTCCAATTTAACACTGATGTGGGGAACTGTTGGAGTGGCAAAAAATAGTGAAGTTATCACAGCAGACTTGTACGCCCCTCTTTTCCTTCCCGGGTCATCAGATTTTGCTGGGTTTATAACTGGCTCCATTGCTGCCCACAATTTGATCTCCCTTTTATCTGGAGAGGACCGAGAAGGAATTGTTTGCACGTTTGTCCAGGACCTCGTCGGAACAATCCTCAGCAGCACCTGTGAAAATGCGACATACATGGTTGGAACCCAAGTCGTAACAGTGAGCACATTCAATTCCACCGTATGGGAAGTCAGAGATTCCGCCTCACATCTGACCACTGTGCTCGCTGGGGATCATTCAACGCTTTCGATTTTCCCGGGTAGGAATTATTCTGTTGCATTCTTATACATTGAGTCGGTTTATGGCCTCACTGCTATTACAACTGTCATTGCAGGTTTCTCAAAAAAAACCTAAATAATGAATTCACAGCCCCTTCTCCCCCCCAAACATACAAATAGACAGCAACTACTTCCAGAAGACTTACAACAAAGTACAAGGAAAAACTGAAAAGTTCATCGTTATTACCATGATTATTGCACTTCTTCTTGCAGGGACTGTTTCGATCTTCACACTTGGCGGGCAACTTCAAATCATCAACCGGATCAAGCGAATCAGTGATGTGAGTGTTGGTTCGAGTTCATCGTCGCACCACTTCAGTAGTTCAAAAGTGCACCCGGAAGAACTTCCTCCAAAACCAACAGTTTCCACACGCTTTGGAGAATACTTGGAAAAGATGAATACATTTAGTCGGCTGACAGAGATTAAAGCGATCCTTCAGAAACTGGAATGGCTCGAAGGAAAGGTTCAAATTGTTGCAGCCTTCGTGCCAGTGATTTCCAAGATTGTGTGCAAGCAACAACTCACTGACTTGGCGATCTTGGATTCATCTCTCTCCAGGAGGATGGGATGTTATTTGTTCTGTGACATTGAAAGTATGTGAATTCCCACACTCTTCTATTTTTTTCCTACTTCTCACATAAAACCCAAAAGACTTCACAGCACTGTGCGAGTCGGTTTCACCAGATATTGCAGCCAAGTTGCTTGAGCTGTTTTATGATACAGTTGAGAAAGCTGCGAAGGCACACAAACACAACTTGCTTGTGAAGAGACTCGGTGATGGGATTTTCCTCACTTGGGGCTTTCAATTGGAGGTGAGATCATATTTCTTTCTTCTGCAACAGAGGTCACTCAACATCCACTAGGTTGAAAGGAAGAAATCAAGCAGCACTCCACTCCCGGCGATGGCATATGCCGCGGCACTGAGAATTTCCGAATCCGTGGTGGAACTCTCCAAGAAAGCAGAGGCCCTTGTTGGATCGGAGGCCCCCGACTGGCACTGCACACTCCGTATCGGTATCACAACAGGCCCGGCGCTCCACGGCTTGCTCAAAACGGACAACCTGATCAACCCTGATGTGGTTGGTGCTGCGGTATTGTCCCTAAGATCTAAACAAACAAACTAACCACAACAATAGGTGAACCTTGCAGCCCGCTGCCAAGCAGTTGGAAAGCTCCCGAATATCAAAGAACTCTCCCACCAACAGCTAAAGCAGAGTTCTGATGAAGACCGGGTTGTGTGTACTATCACGAGTGACATGGCCACACACCAGGCCAACACACACCTCGCCGAACAACTCGCAACCAACAACACATCCGTACCGGCATCACCTTCTATCCAGCTCATAAAAGCATCAACGATAGCATCCAAGAGTATTGAGGCATACACCAGATACTTGGTAGAGGACATACCACTCCAGGGAATAGGCAAAACCAACCTGAGTGTCACGTTTGTAACTTTCAACAAGGCAACACAGAGGAGGCTGCAAAGACAGAAACAGCACCAACAAGGCCCACCTTCCCCACCATAAATATGGTGTATAATTTGTGTAAAAAAATATGGCCGTTTGTAGTAAATATGTGCACAAAACGAAACTGTTACTTTACAACTAGTGTTTTGTGTCAATGTGTGTAAACAAGTGTTTGTGCTCGCACTACTCTGTTTGGGGCATTTCCGCGTTGTTCACAGCAGTGACAAGGTCTTCACCAGATAATTGAGTGTCGGACTTGTTGTCGGTCGCAGCGGTTTCTTCTTGTAGTTTCATCTTTTTTCCTGTTTAATATTAACAATTAACACCAGAGTGTCTTAGGACCGTACTTATTTCATTGTATACAGCCCTTGTGGTATGTTTCTCTAGCTTGGATAATCTTGGCGCCAAGTCTCGCTTTAGGTCCCAGTTCATCTTCTTAGGAACTAGTGATATTGTATCCTGGTAGAGAGGGTTAAACAGAGTAATAGGAAGGTGCACCACACACATCGTCGATACTTGATTCCAAAAGCTTCAGTTTATCGTTTATCTGCTTTAATTTTTCAGCACCGACTATGCTTGCTCTTTTTTGCACGTACTTTTGCAGAGCAAGGTTTCTTGGTTTATAACTTCGAAATTTCAGATTTCTGTGGAAAAATGTGTCAAAAGGGTCGTCACAAAGAGGAGAGTTATACGGGTGGTCGACTTTATCAAGTTCATCCTCTGATTCTTTTTCCTCCTCTTCTTCCTCGAGTCTCTCCTTTTCTTTCTCCTCTTCCGTTTGTTCAGTGCTTGTTTCACGCATTTAGAAAACTAATAAAAAGGAGAGGGAGCTATACGAGAGCCATATTGAAGTACGGAGGGAAATAAACACAAAAATAAAAAAATAAAAAAACAAAAAACCTGGTAAATCTCCTGCTTATATTGAGAAACATGTTTTTGTTCTCGACTTCCCACGCTGTAATCGCGGCTATCATTTGGTCATTCTACTGCCACGGTTATTACGTTTCGTTTCGTTTGGCATGTAGCGGGGGGCGGGACCCTCGCCTAGTCACACACAACACACGCACACGCACCGATGCTTCTGTATTCAACGACCGATCTTTAGCGATGCGCTGCAGGTCGCGCCGCCCCAGTGTCGCAAGTCCGCTACAATCAACCTCCATTCTCCCTCTCCTGTGTGATCTGTTGGTTTTATTGACGAATGTTCCCCTAAACAACCACTTTGGTCCCTCTTGAGCCTCCTGTCATAGAGACGCATAGAGAGGATGAATCAGCGCCTTGGTAGTCCTTGTTGGGGGGTAGGGCCAATGAGCACCGATCTTCCTTCAGGAATTCAATTGAAATCGTGCGCCTCACGAAACCACTTGTAGTACCATTTGTCCACATGTCTACGCAGCAACGGAACAGCCACGGCAACCACGAGGGGGAGGAGGGCCAAGGGACATGGGGCGCGGGGAGGGGAGCAGCCGAAACAGTAGGCGGGCGTGGGGGCGGACTGAGCGGGGTTGGCGGGGCGGCGGCGGCGCTGGGGGGCGAGTGCCGTTGCGCCGCGGGGGGGTGCCTCCCCCCTACCACCCCCACCACCGCCGCCACCACCTCGCCCACACGGTCACCACCACCCTCGTCGTCTTCGTCACGCCACATCGGCTCATCCTCCCCGTCATTGTCATCAACAACATCGTCGGCAGCAGTGCCGGGGTCGTTGTCGTCATCGTCTTCGTCGGTTGTTGCATTCCCGCACCCAGGGGGGAGTATCGGAGTCACTCACTCGGGTGTGTGTCTGTCTGTCTGTCTGTGTTATTGTTGTTGCCATCTGTAGTGAGTAGTAACAGCAGTAGTAGTATTACTTAACGTAGTTATGTATATGTTAACATATAATAGGATGTGGGGATGATGATGGGGAGTGCTCTTCTTCACCGGTGCCGCCACCGCCGCCTCCGCCGCCGCCGCCACCACCACCACCCTTGGGATCAACTATGCCTGCTTTGAGCTTTTCTACCGCGTTCAGAAGGTCGCCTTCTTCCTCTTCGATCAAACTTGATGAGAAAGTAGGTGCTCCAATCGAAGGTAACAAAAAACCTGCACTATGTCATATTATAATCAACAACTGTCGTTTAACTCCCAATTCAGAGAACTTCGACGTTGGAGTCTGCTGCATGGACAACAAGCTGAACAACTCTCCCATGCGGGCTATCATGACGCGATTGTGTAGATTCAGGGGTGTCAAGCTTATCACAATGGGCTCTGATTTCTGTGGGGATACTGCTGGGGGTGCCTCTGATGCTGAAAGCTGGCCGTCTGTGCAATTTCTTGTCTGTTTTTACAGTGCTGGCTTCGATTTACGCAAGGCCCAACGTTATGTCGAACTGAGAAATCCCATGTGCATAAACAGTGTTCTGAATCAGCACCTCCTGCTAGACAGGAGGGAAGTGTACAGTATGCTAACAGAAACAGGAATCCCCACTCCCGTGTATCGGGTGTACAATGATGTATGTACGAGGAAGCCTCTTCCCCATTTTTACTTAACCCTTAGACCACCGAAAAAGTGGACTTTATGTCACTGCTTCTCCATACAAATCCCCATAACGAAAACGATGCAGACGACCTGGCACTTATTCATATTGATGAAGATCGGCTGCTAGAGTCTCTGGAAGCTGATAAAAAAAGAGTTCTTGAACAACACCCGGTAACCAACCTCACTTAAAAAGATAATTGACAAACACAATACAGGAGGGTGATCCACTCCAGGAAACTGAAGACACCATTACTGTTGCTGGACACATTTTTAGAAAACCCTTCGTAGAAAAGGTTATAAACCGTTCTTTCTTCGTAAAAAAAAAGTCTCACGAACATCTTCTTCTTTAGCCAATTTATAGTGAAGATCACAAAGTATGCATTTATTATCCTGCATCCAGTGGGGGTGGTTGTAAAAGACTCTTCAGAAAAGTGAAAGACAAATCAAGCAGATTCTTTCCAAAAATCAATATTGGTAAATCTTCTTTCCTTTCATTCACTTGGATTTTTCCGAAGTAAAAATAACAATAACTCCAGTTCGTAGAGGAGGATCGTACATCTACGAAGAGTTTATCCCCACAAACGGTGCCGATATAAAAGTCTATACAGTTGGCCCTGAGTACGCCCACGCTGAAGCAAGAAAAGCCCCAACAGTTGACGGGAGAGTGAAACGAAGGGAAGACGGGAAAGAGGTATACTCTCTGTGATTTCTTCCTTATTTCTGACATAATCGCAGTTTAGATATCCAGTTATACTCACAAGGTCCGAGAAGGAAATGGCCCGAAAAATCACTGAAACATTTGGGCAAAATGTAAAATGTTTCCTCATCATGCTGAAAGTACATTATAAAACACCAGGTTTGTGGATTTGACCTTCTGCGTACAGAGGATGCAAGCTATGTCTGCGATGTTAATGGTTGGGCCTTTGTAAAGGGAAATCAAAAGTACTACAGCGATTGCGCAACCGTGAGCCTCCACTCCAGACCTTCTCACCTGACTTTATGCAGTTGCTATTTGAAATGTGCCAATTTAACTTGCATCCCGATTTAGACAGATTTTCTATGGCTAGAATCTTGGCACAAGCCAACGACGATATCATAGACCAAAATTCCGATTTGGAGCCAAGCTGGAGAGGTATGTAGCTGCATATTGTGACCTTCACAAATTGTCTTTCTTTTCTCACAGAATTGCGGAACGTCCTGGCGGTAATCAGACATGCTGATAGAACACCAAAAGAGAAGGTGAAAGTGAAGCTGTCGCATCAATCTGTTTTATGCATGTTTGATGGGAAAGACCCAACCAAACAAGTACCTCTCTTTTCAAATCTCTTTTTGACAAAGGAAGATAAAATTAAAATCCGTCTCCGAACTTCAAATTCTCATGAAAGTGATAAACCAAATTTTGACTGAGGATTCTTCAAATCCCCCTGAGATGAAGCTCGAGGCAAATGTACATGACTTAGCTGTTCTATCCATAAATGACTCCAATAATAGGTATCAGAAGGTTTGCGGGAAATAGCCGACGTACTTAACCACAGTTCATTCCATGGAATCAACAGGAAGTGCCAAATCAAGCCCTTAAGATGGTTGTGTTATTAATAAACCTTTGAATAACTAACTATTTTAGGCACACTTCCACCGAAAGTTCTGCAATGCAAGTAACCACAGCACTCGTTATATTCAAGCACGGTGGGGTACTCACTGAGCTCGGTTGTATTCAAGCCAGTGCGTTGGGTACAGTGTACAGGCACAGGTATATTTTTATTGCCATGTGAAATGTTATAATACATTTAGAATGTACCCACCAGATGCTGTATGGGCCAATTCTAAATGAATTTCCCCTCATGGTAATATGCCAACAGTTATCAATGTTGAGCCTTCATTCTACCAATGCACATGACCTAAAGATATATGCCTCGGATGAAGGAAGGGTGCAGGTATGTAACGGGCTATGATCTTATTCCTGAGCTTCCAAATAGATGACTGCAGCTCACTTTTCCCGCTCATTCCTGGACTTAGGAGTGTCAGCGATAACCCCGATATTATACGCACTTGTATGGCATGATCAACGCTCAAATATGTTGCTTGAGCATTCAGTAGCAGACAGGTACACTCGAGGCAGGGTGCCGATTTCAACTAACAAGGTATAGTGAAAGAATGAAGAAAGTCAAAGTACACCTAACAAGTATTCTCAACACGAATATGGACATAAATAAACTTGACCATAATGCCAATTTTGGTGGGTTCCCGGTTCACCTCCTTCAGCAATTGGGCTTGGGGGCAATAGGCAATCCCTATGCTCATGCTTTGCGAGTTTATGAAGAAATTAAAGCGAGTATGCCACACTACCTCCCATTTGTCACCCCTCAGTCCAAAAATAGTTTGTGTTCATATGGAAGAAGAACTGCAACACAACAACCCTTACCCACATCTCCCAAGGATATACAAACTCTGGAAGAAGATCAAGACTTTGATGTATAACCCTCAGACCAAGCAATTCGATGAGAGCAAATTCCCAGAGATTCTCGACTGTTCCCGGCATGACATGCTTCATCACTACCCGAGGTAAAGCAACATTTACTTGCTTTGTTGTAATGTCTTCATGGTATAATAGTGGCATCAACTTTTCAGCAGTATTTGAAGCGGCCGAACCCCTTGCCAGGTGGCTAGTCCGCCACGAATACGGCATCACCGAGGGCAGCAAATCAGAAATAGCAGACGAAATATGCCTTCCACTAGCAACCAAGTTGCTCAACGACCTAGTCCAAATGAGCCAAACCCGAGCCCAAGCCAAGACAACTTCCCGGTTCTACTTCACAAGCGAATCCCACATGCAGGTAAGTCACACAATCAATAATGAACAACCCCCAAACCACACCACACCAAATCAAATCAAATCAAATCAAACCAACGATAGCATCCATTAACTATCTAATAAACAACCACAGGCACTGCTGAACTGCCTGGACCAGCACCTGCAGCTGCCGCCGCAGACCACCCCCACAGCCCTCAACTACCTGAGCCAGATAGTGGTCAAGATGTACGAGCTGAACAACCAGCCGCCGGCCAGCGAGGCCCGCTACGAGGTGGAGCTGTGGGCCAGCTCCGGCGTGGACTGCCGCACGCCCTTCCCCCCCGGCCTGCTCCTGCGCCCCGGCGTCAGCCCCTACGTGAGCCCCTCGGCCAGCCCCAGGGCCCCCTCCCTCGACTCATCCCCAATCAGCCCGTTCTCCCTGGACTCCTCCTCCAGCTTCCCCACCCCCCACTCATCCTCGTCCTCATTCACGTCCACGTCCTCGGCCAGTAGCACACTGAGCAGTGGCACTAGTACTGCTACTACTTCCGCTGCTACGGCTACTAGTGGTTGTTGTACTGGTGCACCAGTGATGCCGCCGGGCAAGGGGACACAGGGTGTCATGGACATGAGCTTCGTGCCTGACTCGACCACAACCACAACCACAGCCACAGCCACCGCCACTGCCACGGCCACGGCCACGACGGCGAGTGATGCGGCGACGCCGGCGGAGAAGGAGGCACTCAGGTCGTTTGGGAGGCTCATATTCCTCAGGAAGATGTCGTTGCAGAGGCTGCTGAGTTACTTCCCGGGTATAAAGGCAACTGGAGACAGCCACAAGACAATACACCCCTTTTGGGTCCCTTCAAAGGGTATGTATGCATTGACTGTACTAGTGAATAGCTAAATCATAAATGGCTAATAAGACAGTGTCATAGATTTGGGGATTCCTACTAATTTCTCTACTAAAAAGGGGGCTTGAAATCCAGTTAGTATTGTGAAAACTTCACACCACAAGTCATTGAATGGCTGCAGTGGAGTTTTTTTTTTGTTATAAGTCACACATTTCAGTATTCTGCGTAGGTGATAAAAGAATGTTTTCTTTATCACAGGCAAAGTCAAACACTTTGTGGCTCAAGTCAGTGGAGTTGTATTTTATGAGGAAGGACACATACAGGTTCTTAGGAGTCGTCAGGGTGATCAGCGTCACCACCGTCCCCATCATCTTCGTCCAAATCGTGTTCATCGTCGGGGGACCCCTGGATACGATTAGAGCGACAAATTACAGTGAAATGGGGGCGAACATACAAAGTATAGTTGCAAAGGATCGGGCCTGGAGATTCAAGGTTAGGTGTGGAGAATATTAAGCTTGGCTCTTCACCAGATTTCTTCCTTGATGATCGTAGCAACTTCCTCGGAGCCGTTGTCGCTCCCAAACCAATCAATCAGTCCCTTGAACTCAAACTCAGTCTTTACCGGTTCCTGGAATATTGTGGGAATTTGGATGAGAAAGTGCGGAACTACCTGCTTTCTAAGCCAATTAATCTCAGTTCCAGTGAATGAACTCTGTCCATCGGGAAGTATGTTGCATATTTTGGACAGTGCGGCATTGCTGAAAAATGGATTTGTTGTGAATCCCTTGGAAATTTGAGAAAGGCAAAGCAAGGCAAGGCAGATACTACCAATTGAATAAGGTAACCAGAAGAGATATCGTCATTTACGGTGACAGTGAGTTTGTTGCAATAGGATAGTGCCTGCCTGTCCTCTTCAGTCAGAAGTGGCCCGAGTGTGTCATGTCTCAAAAGCTGGAATATAAGCTTGAGTTAGTTTTCTAAAGCGCAAAAATGTACAGTGTTGAGCCAGAATTGAGGGGTCTTCGAAAGTAATGCAGCACGTTTTTCGTAGAGAGGTTTTCGTTGCGTATTGAACTCTTTTTCAATCTTGCTTAGGTGAGTAGGAATCATGTGAGGCAAAGAAATGAACTTGTAAAATGGCCTCGGCCGCTTTGTCATATGACTCTTCAAGCTGGTCCTGCACCGCGTTTATTTCCTCAAGGCCCACTATCTCCGGGATGCTGGGTTCTCCTGGATTCTCTTCGCCTTCACCACTTACCCTATCAACTGACTTTGGAGGGAGACTGGGCTCGGCCTTGACGACGCCGACCTTTTCCTCCTTGGTGTTGTCAGTAGCACTTGTTGCGTCACGTCTGTGCACCTCAATATGACGCCTGGGCGCACTGCCGCCGAGAGCACCTCGACCACCCCCTTTGCTCGACAGCGCAGATGACGATGACGAGGACGCCGAGGAAGTGGAGGCACACGATGACGATGCAGCTGACGTAGACGTGGATGTAGATGTTGATGTTGGAGGAGGGTGTGAAGGTGACGTCGCTGTAGCATCAGCACCACAACCAGCACCAACCCTAGATCTCTTCCTCGTGGGCTCGCTCATACGGCAGCGCAATCACAACGAATTTCTTTTTTGTGTTTATTCTGGAGAAGGGGGGAAAAAAGCCTGACACTTCCACGCAGGGAAGTGCTGCCAGTCAAACGAAAAAAGTGAGGGATTTGTACTGAATTCTACATTTTTTTGCTTGCATTTAAGGAGGTGGAAGTATACTGGTTAGTGACCCTTTTGAGCTACACCCAAGGTGGAATTCTAAAGAAAGATGAGAATGTGGTGATGGGTGTTGTGTTTTAATTAACGGTTATTATGTGGCAGTGAATTTGTTAGAGGGTATAATTATTGAGTGGTACATTTGGGTCCCCTGTTTTTATCACGGGTATCTTTTGTGTTTTAAGTAAAGTGTTGGTGGAAATTTGAAGATTACCTGTGCTGTTTCCGGTGCCTTCACTGGCTGTGCCGCCGGTTGTTTTGGTGTTGCAGTTGTGGCTGTGGCTGTGGGTGTTGGTGTTGGTGTTGGTTGTGATTGTGGCTGTGGTGCTGGAGTTGGTGTTGGTGTTGGTGTTGGTGTTGGTGTTGGTGTTGGTGTCGCGGGGGGTGTTGTTGTGGGTGTTGGAGTTGGTGTTACGGGTGTAGTGGGGGCCGGGGGAAGCTTTTTCACTTCCTCTTCATCCTCGGAGTCTGGGTGCTCAAAGGGATTGGGTGCATCATCGCTTTGGCTTCCTTCACTTTCGCTTCCACTTCCGCTTTTTTTATCTTCACTGTCATCACTTTTCTTTTCTTCACTGCTACCGCTACCGTCACTGCTGTAATTCTCGTCATCGTCTTCGGCACTGATGAAGTTTCCACTCAAGAAGGACTTGGCTGCAGCCATAGCTGCCGCTGCTTCTTTATCAACAGTGTTGGCTTCCACGATACGCCCTTGATGCCACTGCTGGTGCGTAAGTCAAACATGATTTACCTTTGTAAAATACCGGTAAATTGGGGGCATCGTCATCAGAGGAGTCGGAGGAGCCAGAGCCAGGTGACCAATTACCTGGGGCACCCCCAGAGTGATGAATAACTTCGTCATCACTGCCACTGGCACTATCACTATTTTCCTCTTCGTCCTCATTCCCCTTGCCTGCTGTGGATGTAGTGGCTGCAGAGTGCGTTACTCTAACTTCATCTTCTTCATCGCTATCCTCTTCTTCAGAGTCCTCATCACTGTCTTCATCATCAGGTGACCCAAAATACCTTGAAGGGTCAATGAGCCCAGCCAAATCCTGGGTGGGATTTATTAGGGGGAAAGAAAAAATTAAGTGTATACCAAGGAAGCTCCGACTGGATCCGGAGGTCTAGATTGAATTAGATTATAAGACGCAAATAAGTGGGAAACTAACGGAGGTGCTGCTGGAGTGGCGGGGAGAACTTGGCCATCAGGTCCAACACGATCGGCTAGTACAATTAAGAAAAAAACCTAGATTTTCTAATATACCTGGAAGTGGTATAGGCCGAGCACCACCGAGAAGACCAGTTTCATTTTTCAATCTCTCAGCAAGGGTCCCACTGGAGTACTGTTGCCAACCCGGAATTGCTACAAAATTTTAAGTCTTCTTCATAGAAGTATTAGATGATACCGTTGACAAAAGTTGTTATTCTGGTATCACTCTCAGGACCAGTCTCCTTAGCAAGAGTGTTGATTGCGTTGGATATTCGGGTTAGAGTGCCAATATAACCTAGGAAGAATCCCGAGACGTCCCTTGTTTACGTAAGAAAGATAGTCTGATGTTTGTGTAGTACTCTTCTTGTTTGCTCTCAACCTCCGCAATAAGTATTCTTTCCAATAATTTTCCGTTTGTTAGCAACTTTGGTGGAATAAGCGAAGGTTTAAATCTAAAGACACCTACCCACAGAACTAAATCATTATGCCTGACCGTTACAATGGCAACAAGTAAATCGCCAACTACCTTGTGGAGAAGAGAATGCCACTTGTAGTTGAAGAAAAGATCCTGCATGGGATAAATAAGTGATTTGGGTTCTTCCTGATCATACAATAATTTTAAGCAAAATGTTCGACTGCATGAATGTGTCCATGACACAGGCGAAGTTCGTTCGGGCAAATCCGGAAATAAATTCGCAAATCCTCAATCTCACAATACCCAGTGGGTGGTAGCCGTCCCCAAACACCGAGCTTTTGGCTTGAGGCTATTTTCTCTTGTCATTAGAAAATATGACTGCTATTTTTGATACCACACAAGTGCTATCATTTAATAACTCGACGAAGCGAGGGAAGTTCGCAATCACCACGTGAAACAAGGCAGGCAAGTCGTCTGCGTAAAATGTCAAAAAGGGTTTGCCACGTAAAAAAGATGCACACCCAAAGGAGTTGTCACTTCTAGAGCCGTAGCAGAAAGAAGCGAAAATAATTCCGTTAGAGGGGGCAGAGCACACTCCAGAATTGTGGTTGCCTCGTAACGTTAGATACAATTTTACAAATTCGGCTACCTTGTTCCCCAGTATGTACTGAAAAATAACTGTCGCTATTTCCTCAGTTTGGAGTTGATATATGATAGGACTTGGATTTGCGGCACTTGCTGTAGCTGTTATGATATCCTGAAGAGCCTGGGCACCTCCTTCCCATCTCTGAGGAAAAGACATTTATTTAGATTCGTTGTCAATTTCAGTTCAGTAGGAGGAACTAACCTCTCTGGGATTCTCTGGGTGGAACAATCCGATCAAAGCTTCAACAAGCCCACAGTCGCACAACCACTGAACAGCTCCTGTTGCTTCTGGATTCTCTTCAAGTTTTATAATAACAAGCAGCAAATCAGGAGTTTGGGTGTGGGAGATGTTTTGAACAAGTCTCGGAATGAAGTCTTTCTTTTGTTTGAGGAACCCCAACATCTGTTTAAAAGGTTGGCAAAGTTGTTTGTACCCATGCTAAAATAAACCTCTGGTATCCTCTTTTGTAGTAGGGCACACGCAACGCGTGAACAATAGTTGGGAATTTCGGGAGGAAGAGGCTGTGGAAGTGGATAAAGGTATGAAAATAGCATGTCAAGTAGCTTGTATTCGCCAGTTTCTTGTTGCTGAATAACAGCATCAATCAAATTGACTACTTCACAACATAAAATTTCACATGCTAAGCCTGGGTATCTGTAATTCGTGATCAGCCACAAATGAATGTCATCAGAAGGTCAAAATACTTTAATGCTACTTTTTCGTCGTTTGATTCTGGTGGCTGTGAGAGGTATTTGAACAGCGTGTACATATTTTCTGGCTTCACAAGACTGTGGAAGTTTTATTGGAGTGTTATAATAAAACAATGGTGACGTACTATTCCACAAGTCGTGCGTTTTGTGCTTTGCATTGCGGAACCATGTCAGGCTCATCCAGCAAATCATTTAGAGTGAATGAAGGCCTGTTCATCACCGCGTCAATGGGTGACACGCTTCGGAACAACCGTCTCCATGGAAGAATCATTTCGTGCACTGCCAATAGTGGTTGTATGCACAAAGGCCAACCAAAGTTAGTCTTCAACATAGAACAAGACACTCATTTGTCAACAACAAACACCCAACATAGACCACAAAGGAAAAACCCAAAAACAACAAAAAAACCGAAATGAGTAAAGAATGAAGAGTGACACACCACAGCCTATTCGATTAGGGAAATGGAAAAGGAAAGAAAAAAAGCGACGACAAGCGACGGGTGTTGGTTCGTGGTTTGTTTTTTTCTCGAAATGCCCGCTTCGAAAGAAAAAAATCCTGCCTGCAATTGCAGATCTCCCTATTCTATTTCCAAAGTTCTAAGCCGGTCAAACAAATCAAGCACACGGTGACACCTTTTGACCGTTTATTTTTCAAAACAAACACCCGCATAACACCGGTGACCCTGCTAGTACCGTAAACAAACACAATGAAACACACAGCTCAAACAAAGGTATGGTATCCTTCTTGCGTTGCATCCTTTGCCCACCCCAGCTTTTTTTTTTTTTTTTTTATGGGCGCCCTTTGGTTGTATTCTGACTGGGAGTATAGCACAAGCCACGTTCGTTGAGGGCGAAGGAGGAGAAGTTTGAGGGGAACGTGACAAGGAGAGGAATGGTCGACGCCGCTGTATGTGTCTTTCACGAAGTTTCATTATTGTGGCACCTTACTAACATTAACCGTAGAAAAAGGAGAAGTCCACTCTCGGTGTTGGCCCAATAGTCATCGGCTTCCTACTATTTGTTGTTGTTGGCTCCGGTATATATTCCACTTCTATTAAAACGTCTAACAAACAATCCACTGTACAGCTATCCTCCAAATTGTTCGCTCCTCAATTTGAGGGTTTAGAACCCTCTCTGATTCTGCTTTGTAACTATAAACTAAAATATTTTTTTGTTCTTTTCATACTGTGTTCCTTCCCCAGACCACCCACCACTCACACTTCACAACAAGAAGGACAACTGGGTGTAGTTTGTCATGAAGCTCTTCTTGCTGGCACCTCCGCGAGTTATCACAACCACATTTGTGCCGGACTCATAGTCGGTGATCAAAACGCGGTCGCGGCTCACAGAGAACATGAACCCACAATGCCCAAACAGCAAGTCGCACCAGTTGTTATCCAGTCCAACAACCCTGATGGCGCGTGACGGTATGTTGCAGTCCCAGACTTCGAGCACCGACGGTCCCACAATGCAATACAGCCTCTCGCTCAGCTGCGACAAGTTCAGCCTCGAGGTGTCATAGTGCGAAGAATGGAGAACCTCTTGGATGTGAGCGGGCAGATTGGCCTGCGACTCAGCGTAATGAATAACAGAGCTTGAGCCCTGGACAATCAGAGCTCGCGTCTGTGATAGAGTCCACAGCACCAGCCACTCCAACGTGCCGCCCAGAGATGCAAATGTTGTTGGCAATAAGCACCTCGTGGAGCCGATTGGCCTGAATGAGTCATCGGCAGAGTTCCACAGCTGTTCGAGGTTGATAACCACGGCATCCACAACGGCGTCGTCTCGGAAAATGAACAATGCCTCGTCGCTGTGATACTTATCCATGAACACTCCCGACGGAAGACGCTTGCCGGTCATGGGTATTACTTTCGTTGGCTGTTGTTGGTGTGCCGTAAGGTTCTTGTTGCTCTTTTGTTTCTGCCACTGATTTTGCTGCACCGCCACAAGCAGGTTCACAATGACAACGCGTTCCTCCCTCCACCTATCACACTCATTTATGACAAGCCACTTGTCGTTCAGACAAAGGTGCGTGCCACCCCCATACCGCATCAGTTGCACCCTGTCCCCACAACCACCCTTTTCTTGCAACGTCAGGTCCCACCACTTGTAGTCCCAGTACCTACAGGGACCTGTGCCCGCCGACGGGTCCCGGGTCCTCTCCACCAGATGCTCGTGCGTGGCCGCCACGAGCTGGGTGCGGCCGTCGCATGCGCAGCGCCGCGTGTACCACCCCGCCACGCCCAGGGTGGCCAGGGACACCCCGACGGTGACTATCGCCTCGCTGCCGCGGGGCGACCACTCCCGCGAGTCCGTCTCCAGCGCGACCTGGAGCAGCGCCACCGGGGCCTCGTGCAGGACCCAGTCCCACACGGCCCGGACCGCGACGCCCAGCCACGGCGGCGCGATGGCGAGGGCGAGTGGTGGGCCGGGGGGGGCGCGGGCGGCGCAGCGGCCGAGGCCGCGGGCACGGGCGCCGGGGCGGCCGCGGCCGCAGCGGGGGTGGGTCAGCAGCATGAGGGTGTGGAACTGCGACGAAACCGATCGCGACGGTATGACTTGTACGAGAGGAACACTTGCCGCTTCATGTGGAGTGGTTGTTGAGCATATTTGTGGCTGTTTGGGTGCGTGGGACTTGTGCTTGCGGTTGCGTCTTGTCCTCATTTTTTTTTCATTGGTTCGTCTTCAGATAAAGGACATTAAAAAAAGAAAAGTAAAAAACTGGTCTTCGTTGCGTGATTCACAACAAGAAGGATAGAACGGTGCGGTCTGTAGGGACTTTCCCCTTGCTACAAGTGAGCACAGCCACATTTGTGCCAGAGTCAGGGTCACTGACCAAAACGCGATCACCGGTCAAGCGAAACAGGAACCCAGCATGGCCAAACATGTCCGCTCGGCCGTTCCATTCAAAAACTCTGAGAGCAGTTGCAGGCATGTTGCAGTCCCAGATTTCAAACTTATGCCCCGAGAGACAATAGAGCCTATCACTCAGCTGTGACAGTTCCATCCTGGCGGTGGAGTATATTGCTGTGTGGAGGGACTCTTGAACGGTCGGATCACCTGGCTCAGGCGATGGGGGTGATTCGGCGTAGTGAAGGACGGAAGTGGTATATACCGAACCGCTGGCAATGAATGCACGAGTGCGTGATTCCGTCCACAAGACTAACCACTTGAACTTGGCCTGGAAAAGTGATACATTTTTGGGCATCAAGCACCGCGTGGAACTGATTGGAGTGAAGTTGCACTCCACAGGAGTCCACAGCTGCGCCAAGTTGACAACCACAGCGTCCCAGCAGCCTTCAAGTCCATAAATAAACAATGCCTCATCGCAATGATACTCGTCCAGGAAAACCTGTGACACACTTTTGCCGCAAATGGTCATAACCTTTGTTGGTGGTTGTTGCTGCTGCTGTTGATTCTGATGCTCGGCCAAAAGGAGATTGACAATTACTACTCGGTTCTGGTGTGAACTTCTGTCGTTTATAACCAGCCACTTGTGATTCATTGAAAATGTCATGCCATCGCCCAACGGGGCCAAAGGAACCCTGTCACCACTCGCACCCACACTCAATTCGCACTCCCCCCACTCACTCCTCTGGCGGTCATTATGTGGTTCTGTCACACTCACTCCAGGTAGTGGTGTGACCAGAGGTCGCCTGGGTGCCAGATACACCATTTTATCACCCCTGATCCACTCCACGAAGCGAGTGCGGCTGGCCCCGATTAGCTCGGCCCGCGGGGTGCTCCCCTCCCACTCCACGGCCCGCACGCAATCCCGCGTGTCGGGCACCACCCCCAGCGTGGCCAGGGACACCCCGACCGTGAACAGGGCCTCGACGCCGGGGGCAGGCCGGCCCACCAGCCACGGCGTCGGGGCCCAGAAGGTGCGGTGCTTGGCCATGCGGACGTTGAGCCACGCCACCGGCGCGTCGTGCAGCACCCAGTCCCACACGACCCTGATGGCCAGCGCGGGGCCCTGGGCGGGCGAGGCGGCGGTGGGGCGTGCGGGGCGCCGGGGGAGCCCGCGGGGGCCTGCGCCGTGGGGGTTGTGGTGGCCTCGGCCGCAGCGGGGGTGAGTCAGCATGCAGAGGGCGTGGAACTGCGACGAGACGGAACGCGAGGGGACTACACGGGAGACAGGGAGGACGACTGTTTGTTGTTGTTGTGAAGTTGTTGTTGTTGTTGTTGTTTCAAATGTTGTTGGGTTCTTTTTCGTAGAGCGGTGGCGCTTCGAGCTCATTTTGAGTTTAATTGTTTGTCGTTGATTTTTCTCTGAAGCAGATTTACTTTCTTCCTCCTCCAGGCTCCGTCTCAGCCTCCCTCTAAGCCCTTGGATACTACACAAGGGAAAAGCACTTCTACAGCAAGAATGAGAGGTAAGTGTGGTCACTATGGACTTTCCCCTTGGTGCAAGTGAAGACAGCCACTTTTGTGTCAGAGGCATAGTCGGTGACTACAACACGGTCACCTAGCAAGTGGAACATGAACCCACAGTGCCCAAACACAACTGGGAGGCCCACTTCACAGCCAGGAAATTGCACAACCTTGATGGCACCAGATGGATTGTTGCAGTCCCATATTTCACAGCTCAGCATAGCTGAAACGCAGTAGAGCCTGTCACTCAGCTGCGACACTTGCATATTCCCACAATAGCCGCCAATGTGGATAGGATCTTTTATGTTAAGTTGAGAACCAGGCTCAGTTGGTGATGATTCATCACAGTGAATAACAACAGAGGACCGCCAGTCTTCAGACCCAACGCCAATAAACGCTCGCGTTAGTGATTCAGTCCGCAGTATCAAAAACTTGGACTGCTGGTAGAAATTTATCCCGGGTTGCAGCCGGAACCTCGTAGAACTGATTGGAATAAACGTGCAATCCACAGAAGACCATAGCTGTTCCAGATTGATCACCACAGTATCCCAGCAGTCTTCAAGTACAAAAATAAGCAGTGCCTCGTCGGAATTGTACTCATCCATGAAAACTGCTGACACTCTGTTGCCATGAATGGGTATGACCTTGGAAGTTTGTTTCGGGTTCTGATTTTGTTGTTGTGCCACGGAAAGCAAGTTAACAAGAACAAGGGATTCTTGAACTGAACTCGTTTCATTGACCACCAGCCACTTACGATTCATACACATTCCCATTTCACCCCCAAACCCATACCGAGTCAACGGAACTCTGTCACTGCACCTTGTTTCCCTACTCCCAACCACCTCGCCACATCCACATCCACTGCCACTCCCCTCACATTCATCGCCACCACATCCCCCCCAATCCCTCGATTTCAAGTACACCATCGCGTCGCCCTGTATCCTCTCGACCAAGTGATAGCAATTAGCCCCGAGTATCTCGCTGTGGCCCGGCCCGTGCCAGACTCGCCGCGCCCAGTGCCTAGTGTTCCCAGGCACCACCCCGAGAGTCGCCAGCGACACCCCGAGAGTGAACAGGGCCTCGACGCCGGCGGCCTCGGGGTCGTCGCGGCGGCTGTAGCACGTGCATAACTTCCCCATGCGGACGTTGAGCCACGCGATTGGCGCGTCGCGGAGGACCCAGTCCCACACGACCCTGATGGCCAGAGCCAGCGACGGCGAGGCCGCGGCGGCGGCTGCGCGGCGCGCGAGGGCCCGGGAGCGGGCGCCGATGCCGTGGCCGCGGCCGCAGCGGGGGTGTGCCAGCATGCACAGCGCGTGGAACTGCGAGCGGACGTCGCGGGATGGAACGATCCGCGCTACGGGGAGGATGGGCCCTGCTGTCGCTGGCTGACTTGGATGTTGTGTGCTGTCATTGGAACATGGTTTCTTCGTTCTTTTGTTTTCCTTAGAACCACCGCCACGTCTGCTTCTCATTTTCGTTTTTTGAAGTGATTTTTTTCGCTCAAAATGTAAAAATTGTTTTTCTTCTCTAGTGTTGACAATTTGGGCTTAGGCCTTGACGCATCCCTTTGGATACGCGGCGTCAGTTGCAATACCGCACTGGTTGTCACCGATGCACATGCGGAAGTATCCCTCCTCGCCCCACCTAGCTCCCCAGCTGTTCTTGATCTTGTAGTATGGCTCCTTGGCAGTGGTGTCGATTCCAACGAGCAGGACAGCGTGGTCAAGTGTCGATGTAGAGCACGCATCTGGGCACCATATTCCGCCGGTGTATGGTCTGTGTAATAATTGATGGGTTAGACGAAATACCAAAACGAAAAAAAAAAGACACATACGAGAGCAAACGGGCGTCGATGGCGACGGCAATGGGCTGGGTCTTGAGTGCGCTCTGGAGTTGTGAAACTGATCCGGATGTGATGGCTGTCAAGGAAGTGATCTTGGTGCTGAGGCTGCTTGGCTCCTTGCAGTCCTTGGTGTCTACTTCGGTGTAAGGGTACGCGGTCTCTGTTGTCAGGCCGCTCTCGGCGCACTTGAGGCCTCCCTGGATTGTCCCGCCCTTGCATCCGTTGCAGCACGCTCCGGTGCAGCAGTCGACCAGTTGCTGCTCGGACAGGGAGATGAGCTCGCCGTCTCCTGTGATCTTGCGGCAGGTCTCGATGGAGCCTGTGGTGGCGAATGTCCAGCACGACCCGCAGTCGCCTTGGTCCTTGACTGCTGTGCAATCACTGGTCCAGTCGACGGTCTCGCCAACGAGCCCCCTAGCTGACTTGGTTGTCACGTTGCCGTGTACTTGTGGCCTCATCAAGTACATTGACTGCACAATAAGCGTTAGGCAAAGAATGATAATAACTGCTATGTATATTTTACATTACATAGTATTTTACTTTACAAGCCACCAAATGCACGATAAAAAGGGAGAGGAAAAAATCACCTCGAACTCCTCAGGGGTGAGGTCGGTGAACTTGTTGGCGCCGACTGTCCATGAGTGACCCTGGGCGTTGAACCTGGCGTTGGACTCCATGTTGTGGAGCCAGATTTTGAACCTGAGGGACGCCTTGTTCTCCGTCTCGTAGTTCTTGTTGTGCTCTGCTGCCCACTTCTGGAAGTCGAGCCTGGTCCACGCGGCCGCGGTGGCCACCATCAATGCAATAATCAGTGCTGCCTTCATTTCTTGAGTGGTTGTGGTTTTTCTTTGTTGTGTTGCTTGTTTGTGTTTGTTGTTTATTTATTGTTTCCATGCATTTTCCTTCCGGTTTTAAAGGGGATGGTGTTGGGGAGCTGGCATTGTGTTTGGGGTAAAAAAAGTTGTTTTTAGGAGAAAATCAAGGTCCGGGGAAAAATTGTCTTGGGGAGATGCTGCGTGGAAAAAGCGGCGACCGATACGTTTCCTTTTCGGGTTTTGTTCCTTGTGCACAACCCAAAGCTTTGCATCGCCCCAAGACAAGTAGTCCCCGTAACACTGCTTTCGTCCCCAAACACGGTGCAATCTCCCCCAAGAGCACCCAAAGTACTAATGAGGGTGGTGAAAAGAAACATACAAACGAGAAAAAGTAAAAAAGCTATGATTCAACACTCAATTCAAATTCAAAAAGGTGTGGTGTGGTGTTGGGTATTGGTGACAGTTAAAAACACAAATAAGTATGCTGTGGGTTCTATGGTG
>JAHLWZ010000906.1:0-51978 GCA_020536535.1 Pelomyxa schiedti | reverse complement strand
CAACAAACACAAGGCAAACAATAGAACCCTTTATTCCAATCGAATTCATCTCTTTCTGTCTTCCGTTATTGAGTGAGTATCCCCACATTAGTACAAGCACAACATACACAGAAGCATACATTTCTGTAAACCTGATTCATTGGCAAAAGCCTGACTAGGTTGGCAGGAGCTTAAGTGTCGGTTCCCACTGAAACTCACACTGGGCAGTTAGAATCCACCAAACACAGCCTGGTTTCCTTGTGGCGCACCTTGAACCACAGGGTTTTGACTGGAACACAAAGTGCGCCACTTGGGTTCCTAGTGGCGCACTTCCGGACACTGTATTTACAGCAGGATTTTCCATTCCTCGGCGCACTTTGTGTTGGAGTGGAAAAAAATTCACTCAAACTGTGTGTCTATTGCAGGGAACTGAAGGTTCTCTTGTGTGTCACCTCACAGGAACCCAAGCTTACACTGTCAGTGAAATCAGAAATCAAGAGTATTGACAACACCCTATTTCCTCCAGAAACACCCCAACAGCAGGAAACCAGTGGGACAGGTTACCTTACAAGGCATGACGCACACATCATTGGCCAACAGTTGAGAAAGACACACAATTGAGGGTGATGGGTGGTCTGTGTTGTGTCATGCCTGCAATTTCTGCTCCCTGCTGGGAGACCTCCATGGCATAGATAGGGATGGATGGGATCACTCGGCCGGTAGCTTAGACCGTGGTTTAGACCGTTTTGAAACCATGGTCTAAACCTATCCAATCCCAAAAAATGGTCGGGCACTTTGTGTTTTACCGACGCAACTGCTAACGAAATTGTTCAGGTGAAACATGTGGATGGCAACGGCAAGGGGAGAAAGGGAACAAAGGAGCTTTTCGAAAATGGAGGGGACAGGCTCCCTTCAACCATTTCAAACTTTGATGGGACTTTGTTGCTCTATCAACATCAGTTTACTCTATCTTGATGGTGTTACCACAACAGGCAGAGAAGGCGAACCTGAGGGGTGAAGGGAGACCACTGCAACACACAACACCCCTGTCACAGTCACCGACCCTCACACTCATCGTCCCACCACCAGGGTGTGTCATGTCAACTGTCACTGTGATCACAGTCCCATCTGGTGTGTTGTTGTACCCGTTCCTGTTGTCACCTGAGGGCTGTTGCTTCCCGTTGTGGTATGTTTTGTTCCTGCTGGCCAGGTTGAAGCCCCAGAAGCCCTGCCTGCTGTTGATGTGGCTTGATGGTGGTGTGGGCTGGTTGGACGTGATTTCAACAACGCCGATGCATGGGGTACTGCAGGTGGTATCCCTTTTGATGAGTGTGATTCGTGCAACTGCCACGGAGCCAGTTGTGACACACTGTGTTGTCCACACTGTTGTGGAATTATTGCCACAGACACCAGTTGCAATGTGGTTGTTGTCACTCAGGTTAGTTTTATAGCACGATGAGGGATCCCACGTGAATGTGCCTGTGTGTGTTGGTTGGTCGGTGGGAGTTGAGTGGGCACAAGAAAAAATACACACCAGTGATGATGCTCTGCAGCAACTTCCAAGTGGTTGACATGACCACACCAGCACACAGTGACCCAACCCTGAAGTCATACTCACCATTATCTCCACACCTGATTGGTGGTGATCCAATGGTGGTGACATCACACGATGTCTGTGTTCCACGGCACACTTCATGCCATGCTGATTCAGGTGGTGCGTTGTGTGGCTTCCTCTGCACAACGTACCACTGTGGTGGTTGTGTTGGTGGTGAAGGTGGTGACCAGTCCAGCATGGGGAACATCGTCATGTGAAGGTCACCTGGTGGCTCACCTGTAATGTTTTATTTTGTGGTGTGCGGTGTTTTGAAAGGGGAGGGACACACGAACATTTGAACAGAGCAACGTTGGACCATGGGCTGGATGCTGAAGGCCCATTGAGTGCACAAACCCTGAACTCAACTTGTTCAAATCCACCAGCGTTTGCCAGTGTGTGAGTGATGTCCATTGACGTGGGTTGCACTCGTTGTTGTGTTGTTGTTGTGGTGCCTGCCTCAGCCCACCCTTCCTCTGTTGGTGGTTGTTGTTGGTTGGGATTCCTGCTGATGCTCCTCCTTGCCTGGATGACAAACGAGGATGGTCTGGGACCGTGAGGGTTTGGAGTCCACTCGAGTGTTGGTGTTGCTGGTCCTTGTTGTTGTGTCACAATCCTCAAATTGATTGGTGCAAGTGGTGCTGCCACAAAAAAAAAGTGAATGATGGAGTGCTGAAAGGATAAACAACAAACCAGGATCAGGGAGAGTTCTGACAGAGTGAGGTGCAATGGCCCAGTCACCACAACCAAGGTGGTCACACAAACAGCACCTCACAATGTATTCTGTGTCTGCTTTCACCTTTGCCCCCGCACCCTTTGCATGGTTTGTTGGGGTGCTGGAACCACCACCAATTGTGCACGTGTTTTTAACACCACAGTAAACTTCTTCCCACTGAACTGTGTCAACATCTGATGTATGCCCTGTAAAAAACAAAGGTATAAGTGATCACCATCCATCTTCTGGGGGTGGGGCTGGAGATTCTTACCTTTTAATGTTGGTGCTCCTTCACCTTGTTTGGTCTTCTGAGCAATCTCCACAATCACTGAGTCATTGTGTTTGATACCATTCATGGTGGTTCCCAGAACAACAGGGGAGGTACTGAAGTCACATGTGAACTGGAAACCCTCGTGAGTGATGCTCCCAATCCTGATGTTGCTTGGTGTCTTGGGAACTGTGCATTGTTTGTTGAGTCGAAGAAGACCTGAGAAGGGTGAAAATACACACCACCCAAAGCTGAAAATTGAATTGGGAGGGTGTTGATTGGCTTGTTTCCACAAAGGATGTTCATCTTGAATGTTCCCTCCTTCTTGGGAACAACATTCACCTTCCACTTCTTCATCACTTCTTCTTTAAATGTGTCCTCAACAGAGCAACAACAACTCACTTCACATCCACCACATGTTGTTGGTTTTGAAGCTCCTCCTTCAGATCCATGATCTTCCCAGACCTCAGCTGTTATCAGCTCCTGGATTTGCTCTTGCCATTGCTGTTGGTTGTTGGATTCTGGAGTGGTGGCTGTGTCAGTGTTTGGTGGGTGGCATGGAGAAACATGTGCACATGAACTTGCTGGAGTGGTGTTGAGAATGGATTTTGTGTGACTCAGTGACACTGAAAACGAAAGTGGGGTGTTGACCCTCCGTGAAGTAACAGCATTCAAATCCCCCTTGTTGCCAAAGGTTCCTTCTTCTGTTTTGGATGCTCGTTGTGGAACTGATCTTCAGGTGGCAGCTGGACAAGATTGACACACCCTCAAGTCATTTTTGGAGACTGGGAGTGGAGGGAAAAATAATAATTGTCAGCACTTCAGTGAGTGTAAGAGATGAAGGAGTCACTGAAGTGACTCACAGTGAGTGAGGTGAATTACAAACCTGAAAGGACATCACCAAAGTGACTGCAGAGAACAAGGAGATCATCAACGAAGGAGGGAACAAACTGCACACAAGGAACCAAGCAAGGTTCACCAAGCACAATTGGAGCATCAACAACACAACGAGCCCTCGACTTGAGCCTTGGGAACACCCTCACAACCTTGTGGTTGTCTGTTGTCATTGTGGTGCCAGTTCCGATTCCAATCACCCTCTCAATTGTCTTGTGCTCTTCCTCAATCGTTTGAAGGTGGCTCTCCAACAGTTCTTTTTGCCTTGAAAGTTCTTTCCCTGTGGTTTTTGGGTGGGAAGATGATGAAAAGTTCTGTTCATGACACACCTTTTGAGAGAGATTCCAGAGTGATTTGATTGATGAGTTGCTCTGATGTCTTCATGATCAGTTCGACTGCTTTCTCTTGTGTGCTGACCACTTCTGAGATGGCTTGTTTGGCACTCTGTTGTTTGTTGAACAAAGAAAAAAAGGAGAGAAGTAATGATTTTTACCACAGAGAGGAAAACTTCAGACTGCTGAACTGTGTCAATTGTGGACTTCACACAACGTTGTTTAGAAGTCAGTTCCTCTGAGAGTGATTTCAGTTCTGTCACCTTTTCAAGTGCTGCCTCTTCAATTGGTTTGTTCTTGTGTTGCAAATCACTTTGCTTGTTTTTGTGTTCACCTGAGGGTGTTGGTTGGGGTTAATCCTGATAGTTTTTTTTTTGAGAGAATACCATCAACCAAGCAGGGCCAGCACACTGACTCTTGGCATTCAATGCAGAACCGTTTCAATGGTTCATGATGGGTCGAGCACACATCTCGATCCTTCACCATCACCAATGCAGTCACTTGTTGTGATGATGAAGAAGAGGTGCAGCCAGCAGATTCAGAAGAAGTGCCGGCTCCAGTTAGCTTGACCAACTCTGCAGGAACACTGAACTTTTTCAAGTGTTTCTTTTTGGAACCACCAATGCAATCATCACAGACAAACCACTGCTTTGTTTCCTTCTGAGAAGAATGACTATGACGGGTGCATTGGCACTGCCACACAACAGATTCATCTTTGCATACAACGCACTTGCCTCCTTTTTGTGAGGTTGCCTTTTCATGGAGTGCACTTATTGCTTGCTGCAGAGATTCATTTGACTGGCAACATATATTTGATGGATGTAAGGAAAAAGGGGCAAATGACGGCTGCAAAAGAGTGTAATTTTCGTACCTTCCAGCAGGAACGAGGAGCATCTGGTGTTGACACGTCGTCCATGTAGTCTTGTATTCTGGTTTCAGCATCACATGCAGGGCACTTCACACAAACGATGCCAGCACCACTGCCGCTCTTGGTGGTATCAGCAGCAGTAGCCGTCGCGCCTTTGGCCTGTGCAGTGCTCAGTTCCACGTCCGGGGCTTCCTTTTTTTCCTGATACACAGTCCAGTTATTACGAGCGAGAGAGTGGGTGGTGTGACTGAGAGAGAGAAGGAGAGGGTGGGTGTTGTACACACGATGTTTTGTTTAGCAGCAGACTCCGAGACGTCATTGAGCAGCAAGGCACCGGGGGGAGCACGGGACCACGCCCGCGCGTGGGCCCACACCCTCTCCCCGTCCCGCCGGCACACGCTGTGCCCGCAACAACGAGATGCCGACGTGGCTGTTGTTGCTGCTGCTGCTGCTGTGTTGGAGTCACCTGGTGGTCGTTGTTGCGCCGACAATGCGGATGGTGGTGGTTGGGGAGCGAGAACCACGGGATCGTCGAGCACGCACAGGCACACTGGGCACTCCACGTCCACAGGCTCCCCACCACCCGATCCGCAACAACAACAACCGTTGTTGCTTGTTGTTGTTGTTGTTGTTGTTGTTGTTGGGGCGATGTCGCGATGTTGGTTTCGTAGCGTTGTTGGTCGTGGTTGCTTCCAGGGGTGGATTTATGAGCGGCTCACGCTCATTACAGATCTAAGTGAGCAAAATCAACTGTTCATGAGCGCTCATTTGTGATCAATCTCAAGGAAAAAACCCTGTGTGAGGGTCCGCTTTAGGAAGGAGAGTAGAGATTCCTCCAGGCCCTCTCTGTAACACTCCGGTAGCCAAGGTGTCTGAGCCGAGATGCTAGTACCTGCAAGCAGGGAGAATACAATCATCTGCTGACAGTCCTCACTCACAACCCAGCAAAGAGCAAGAATTCGGGTTTGATGGTCGAAAAACCATCAGATCAACCTCAGCGGCCATCCGAGGAATTCAAAGAAAACAAAAGGTTTTCAAGCCAGTTGATAAGCTCAGGAGCGCTCATTAGCTCACAAACTTCTGCTTATTGGCCGAAGTTCATGAGTACTCGACCAAAATCCACCCCTGGGTTGCTTCCTTGCATTTTCGTTTTCCGTGTTCTCCAACCGTGAACATGGATCGGATCTACCACAAACGTGATTTTCGCTCATTGTTTGTCCAAAGGCAGGGCGGTTTGTTCCCTCCCAGTGGGGTGATCACATTGTTGCTCGGTGGTGATGAAGCACCCTTGCCAATCTGTGCAGCCGTCACTGGTTCCTGGCCACTCCGAGGGTGCACAGCACTTGCCCGCATGCCGATCTACTCTTGGTTGTAGACCGTAAGACCGCGATGACAAGAAGGTGACGAGGATTGGTGACGATCTGAAAGAGTTAGTCTCGGAGGGACAAGAAAAATAAAAACAGATCGTGTGAATTTGTTGGTTTGCGGAAATGGGTGACGAGAAAAACGAAGAGCCAGTACCAACACCAACAAGCACAACAACACCAAATACCAGTACTGTGCACCATCACCACACTGGCCATCATTCTCCAGAAAACTACGAGGGCAACAGTAACCCCCCGCCGTCCCATAATTCCACTCCCGCCGCCACCGCCGACGGCGGGCACGACCACCATCACCACCACCACGAAGAACACGGCGAAAACCAGCACAGGGCTCGAACGCCGTCGTCTTCGTCCACGTCCCCGCCGCCTTCTGCCGCCTCGTCCCATAATGGCATCGCGGACAGCAGCACAACCCACCACCACACCCCCAACTCCGCCCGGTCCCATCATCACGAATCGCCGCGGTCGCCTCCCCACGACGCCGCCGTCACCAGCCCCACGACAAGCGCAACAACAAGCAGCCAACCGCCAAACGAGCCCAATCAAAGCAACGAGATCAGCACCAGCGCCGACCACAGCAGCCAGAACCACCACCGCCGCAACTCCCATAATCCCAACTCGAAGCACCACCACTCCCAGCAGCAGCAGCACCACCGCCACCACGCCTCCGAATCCCCGAGGACCCTCACGTCGTCCGATCCTTCGGCCTCCCACAATCCACCCGCGGAGCCGGCCCCCTCCGGCTCATCCTTGTCATCGGCACCTTCGTCGCTGAGGTCGTCGGCGTGTTCCCTCTCGTCGTACTCGTCGACTTCATCACTGCGTGGCGGTTCTGCTAACGGGACCCCTGATGGCGGAACTGACAAGACCACGAGTGGCAGCAGTGCCGGCGAATTGGGCGACAATAGGAGCCTGTCTGAGCCCAGGCTTAATGCCCCTGGCGCGGCTGAATCCTCTTCTTGCAGTTCTGACAAGTCTGCCTCTGTTCATTCTGTTTGTATGGCTTCTGCTGCTACTACTGCTGCTGCTGCTTCTGCTTCTTCCGCAGCTTCCGGTTCTGTCTCGGCATCTTCGTCGTTTTGTAGTTCCTCTTCTTTTAGTACTGCTAGTGCTGCTGCTGCCAGTTCCAGCGCTGCTGCTTTTGGAAGGGAGTCTGGTTCTTTTGCAACAAGCAGGTCACTGAGCAATAGTGTCAAGTTGAGCCCTAGTTTTGTGAAACAGAACGCAAACGTTCTCAATACGAGCTTTGGGCTCATTGAATTGGTGTGCACAATTACTTTTCTCATATGAATTTTTTGACTGGTATCTTTGTTAACAATTGTAGCAACATGAGGCAGAAGCACGTGAAATGAAACAACTGGTGGAGCTCCACAACTCGCTCCTTTATATCTCATTCTTTTACTCCAGGTGAGGAGTAAAGCTCATTTGGAAGAAATGGTGAACAGAGCCATTGCAGGAGAAGTGTCATTTCATAACGAACTTCCTGTTGATTCCATCACACTTGGGGAACTCGTTGGGAAGGGGGCAAGTGGGATGGTGTTCCGGTAGAGTGCATTTACCGAGTAATTGAATATTCCTGACTCACTATAGTGGCGTTGTTGATGGTCGAACTGTGGCTGTGAAGAAATATGGCCCAGACAACATGGGGTGGGATCCCAAAGAATTTCGCAGAGAGATTACTCTGATGAGGTATCCCGGTTTCCACTTAGCCGACTTTACCATTTATCATCTCCTCTGGCCTCCTTTTACAGTGTATTGGACTGTCCTTATCTTCTTGGTTGTGTAGGTGCATGCACGCAGGATACAGATAAATTGTTCCTCGTCACTGAGCTTATGCCTAATAGGTACATTTCATTAAAGGGACTTAAATCTAATAGTTAAAACAGTCTTTCAGCTTTGATTAAAAAACGTGAGGAACTATTCGTGTGTTTGGTATTTGCCTATTCATCAGCTCGCAGAAATTCTTCCACTGTCTTTGAAGTTATATATTGGGCTCTGTGTTGCCAGGGGAATGTCTTATCTGCATAACTTGGAGATTATTCATCGAGACTTGAAACCGTTTGTCACCCTGCCCCTATGTCCATTTATTAACAAAAATAATTTCTAAAGACACAATGTCCTTGTATGTAAAACTTTATTTGAAACTTTAATTCATTCTCAACCACTGGAAGTTGTCAGACGATTTCAAAGTGAAAATCATTGGTTTGCATAAGCTCTTCACTGTAACCTCTAAGCATCTTGCAGATTTCGGGACAAGCAGAGTTATTGATGTTGATAAAGGAATGACAAAACAAGTAGGGACAGGTTGGAGTTTTTTCTCCTTTTCATGCCACAAAACCCTTCTCCATAGTTTGTTACATGGCTCCTGAACTTTTTAAAAGTGACCACTACACACAAGCCATAGATGTATACTCTTTTGCCATATGTTCTCCTACATTCACATAAGCCATTAATTTCTAAATGCGAGTAGTATTTTGGGAGGTGTTAACTCAGAAGGAACCCTATGAAAATGCATCAAGCTTCAGGATACCCGGTATGCAGAACCTAGTTTAATTCCTCCTTTATATAAATTAGTAATGGTGAGCAATGGTGAGAGACCTGCCATTCCCACCGACATGTTGCCAGCTCTTGCTGAACTTTTGCAGTAAAAAGTTTCGGTCAATAACATTGATGACTGTCAAACAGAACTTGCTGGTCTGGGGAGCCTGATACAAGGCCACCATTTAGTTCTATTTGTACGACCTTGGAAACACTTTTGAGTGAGATTGATCCCACCTTTGTAGTTACCTTTTCACAAAAAACAATTATTCACCTTCAGTAGTTGTCATCTGCCACTATCGAGTCTACTGTTCCAACACCCCTTACACCTAGCAGTGAAAGTTATACCCTATCTATCTTGTCAAGGTACTTACACTCTACATAGAGAACAGCTTCTTCTTTATTGGACGTGGAAAATTTGTTTATGCCTATAAATGCAACTATCAGCCTGAAAACCCTGTGACTCTCTGCTGGACTGCAGCGCTTGAAAAGAAAGGTCACAAACTATTAGCCAAGGCAGCCGTGACTATGGTATTTGATCTCTCTACCGATATTCTGTACGCCCTTTGCTATGGCTCCTTGCATTCAATTGATGGCAATGATGGGAAAATGAAATGGATAAAAACATATCCTGAACAGGAAAGGACACCTTGCCTGTCACTCAAGCTGATGGAAAAGTGCGATTCGAGTTGATTGGCTGGTGCACTAACTATTTTCTAGTTCGCTTTTCGTTGGTGGGAATAAACATGTATTATGTGTTTCTAAGGTTGAATGACCCACCTAAAGATACTTACTGTTTTGTTAACGTTGTATAGAACAATGGGGAAAAAGTCTGGTCAACCCAACTGCCTGACAGGGGTGCCTTCACATTTATTGTCCACATGATAGTGACCAGCACCATTGTCTATGCTGCTGGAGTGAGTCATGTTTATATTCTGGATATAAAAACAGGGTTGATAAAAGTAAGAAGACTCTCACGTTATGTTACATCAACATTCCCCAGACAACGGTTTTCCTTGAGACTGCAGTAAGCTGTCCCGTCTGTCTTAATGTACAACAGGATTCATTGGTATATGCTTCTGTTCCTGGGTACCAGAAAAAATAAGTGTCCTGTATCACTAACTGATATTGCAGTAAAATATGTTTGATTCCAATTACGGATTTTTCAGCTGCCCCATCCGCCGCTGCTGTAACGAAATTCAAAACCCCCTACCTTGTAAATCAGTTGCAACACCCAACAGATACAAATCAGTTGTTTGTTGGGTATGCGTCAAGAATCAATCCAAAGGTTTGCTCCTTTTGTATTTTCTTTGGATAAGAAACCAAAAGGTAAAAGCTCTAACCAACAAAACACTGGAGAAAAGGTGGAGTATTACACTCGCTCTCCCCGCATTTTTGTATGTGAGTCTTGCAATTTGTCCCCGCATTCCAGGCACACTATTTGTTGGAACCGGAGGTTATGTTATTGCAGTGGACACTGCAACAGGTTTAAACCCTCTCCCAGAAATATCACTCACTAACCTATCAAGGTGATGAAAAAGGCAAACTCAGCCTTCCGGGCTGCGGTTACAGTGATGTATACCTAATGCCCCTTGCTACTGTCATCCCGCTGTTCATTGCAACGTAAACAGCCCTTTCCTCGAACCTCTCACATTATTCTCAATTACATTCCAAAAAATCATACTATTATTCAATCCTTAATCGACACCCAGTTGCGGCGGAGCCTGGTATCTTATCAAAGGTGACCTTGTGCTGGTTCACAAAGGAACCCTAAAGTCCTCAATACGTCCAGCAGAGGCCTGTGTTACTTCCGCTACTATGTTCTGGTCCATGAACGAACATGCTAATGCTTACCTAGTGTAATTCCAAGTACTTTACTTTACCATTCCTGCGGCTTTAGTCTGTGGTGCTAATTGTCATCTCCAGGCTAAAGGACAATATTTTAACCAATAAAAGGTAATAATATGGTTTCTTCATATTTTTCTATTTGTTCTACACGTTTGTGGCTCTACAAAATTTTGTTTTCGTTGAGTGCTCAACTTCTGGATGTACTAGTAGTAAGAGGATTGGGCTTGGGCCCTGGTACAAGTACACGTGATATTGCCCCATCCATCTTTTTCTTGTCAAGCCATTTGTTGCACGGGAAGAACCACTCCTTTGTGTCTGTTGACACTGTTATACTTTCTAGGTACCAGCCGGCACTCAGCCCCTACAAATAGAAAACCATTAGTGAAGGTATTCTAAAAATTAGGAAAGTGTCGGCATGTTTAGTGCCATTAGTCTCCTAATAATAAGAAGAGAATAACGGAGAACAGGGGCACACATGGTTGTCATGCCATATTTTGAGTGAAGTCAATTCTCCGAGGTGAGGGAGCTCAAACCCAAAGTCAACTTCCTCGCCTGTGTTGAATCCTCGTTTATTCTGAAGCGGTAGTGCTCCGCTTGTGACGCCCGTAGCGGAAATCAACTCGCAACATACGTTGGCATTTGTCCCGGCGTGCTTTTCTGTGCCGGTAACAACCACGATCTTGTAGGGGACCATCGGAATTGTGGGAGTTCCATCGGCTGTGGAGGCGATGACGTCACGGACTGTGAGGTGGTCACCCTCAGAGACATCGAACCACTTATTGACTGTGAAGAACCACTTGTCAGGTGCTCCTTCCTTAGAAATAATTACCTTCTCAAGGTGCCAACCTGGAAAGAATGTGAATTTATAATTGTTGTGTTTTGTATAGTGTAGTTAGGTAAAAGTACCTGAATTGAATCCCTTCCCGTCGTGCCCGACAGTAATTTTAGTTACTGGACCAACATCAGGTGCCTCAATTCCAAAAGTATCCACACTTCCTTTCTCAAAGGACTTGCGCCGAGCAGGCATTACGTGCCTTCCGGTGTTAGAGTTGGCACCGAATATAATCACAAAGACATTTGAATCAGTTCCGGCACCCCTCAGTTTTGAAGTGTAGAATTCCAGTATGTACCGGCACCACCCAGCAGAACCTGGAGGTGGTGGGCCTACAGAAACTGTCAGTTCTCGCTCTATTCTGTGGTCATCCTCATTGGTAGCCAGCCATCTTCCACAAATGAAAGTCCACTTGTGTGGATGGGGATTATCAGCCGACTCTTCCTCTGAGACTGTCACCTTATCCAGATACCAGGCAGCGCCAAACCCGGTGTTGTCATGGCCAATCACAACGCGGGAGAGGTCACCAAGGTCCACAGACTCAATCCCGAATGTATCTGTCTTGTTCTTTTCAAAAGAACCAGAGGGGCCATCCAAGAATTGTCTCTCAGATACACCCTTGTTTCCAATCAGTGTGATGTACACCCTGGCATCAGTTCCGGCGCCGCGGATATTACCAGTGTGAACTTTAATTGCGTATCGTTTCATTGGCAGTGAAGCAACACCATCTTTAGAACTTGCAAGGAGTTCGCGCGTAGTGAGTCCATCATCTTCCCCTTTGGCAAGCCACTTACCACAGAGAAAGAACCATTCTTTGCCGCCTTTCCTCTCCTCTTTGACAGCAACTTTGTCAAGGAACCAAGCTGAGTTGATGCCACTATTGTCATGACCAATGGTTATCTTCTGCAAGTCACCTATATCAGGGCACTCAATCCCAAAACTGGCTTGTGACTTGCGCTGGAATGGGTTACCTTTCCCCTCCAACACCTTTTCTCCACTATTCCCACTCGCACCAAACAGCGTTATTGATACGCGGGCATCAGTCCCAGCACCACGCCGATCACCAGTGAATACATTGATGCGATACATGCGGAGCGGGGCAGAGGCGTCCCCGTCGGTTGCACTGGGTAAAAGTTCTCTTTCAATAAGGTTATCTTCCATGTCTTTGGCTAGCCATTTGCCACACAGGAAATTTGCAACAATGCCGGATTCTTCTTCAACAACCCTCACCTTCATTCATATTACTGGAGGAACAGCGATAAAGATAAAATACCTTCTCGAGGAACCAGGAAGCCCCAAATCCACTGTTATCATGCCCAATGACCAGCTTAGTTAAAGGACCTAATTCTGCTTCCTCAAACCCAAAAGTGTCCTCTTTGTTTCGCTCAAAGGCTCCACCGTCAAGACTGTGTTTCTCTGATACTCCTTTTTGCCCATGTAAAATCACATAGACACCTGCATCAGTCCCAGCACCGCGCCTATCACCCGTTTTTACATCAACTCGGTAGTGACGAAGTGGGCAATCAGTAGAAACATCGTGGGCAATGGGAGTCAGATCACGAGAGAGACCCTCGGATTTATTGAGCCACTTGTTGCACAAGAAGTACCAAGCTTTTCCTGCGGCCAGTTCTTCTACAATCACCTGATAGCACATTTAGAGGAATGCAGAGAGAAACAAATTACCTTTTCCAGGAACCAGTCAGCTCCTATTCCAAAGTTGTCATGCCATATTTTGAGAGACTTCAGCTCGCCAAGTTTCTCACACTCGATGCTGAATGAGTCTGATTGACCTCTCTCAAAACAGTTCCCTGAACCCTCTAGTTTCTTGTTCCCGGTAGATTTTTCATCTTCTCCCACGATATTCACAAAAACGTTTGCATCAGTGCCAGCACCCTTCCTATTTCCGGTCACAGTTGTTACCTTGTACTGCACCCAAGGCAAGGCTGCAACACCATCAGTGGAAAGTGCAGGAAGCTCTCTCTCAATCAAACCACCATCCTGATGCTTTGACAGCCACTTTCCACACAAGAAAAACCAAGCTTTTCCTGCGGCCAGTTCTTCTACAATCACCTGATAGCACATTTAGAGGAATGCAGAGAGAAACAAATTACCTTTCCCCTCCAACACCTTTTCTCCACTATTCCCACTCGCACCAAACAGAGTTATTGATACGCGGGCATCAGTCCCCGCACCACGCCTATCACCAGTGAATACATTGATGCGATACATGCGGAGCGGGGCAGAGGCGTCCCCGTCGGTTGCACTGGGTAAAAGTTCTCGTTCAATAAGGTTATCTTCCATGTCTTTGGCTAGCCATTTGCCACACAGGAAGTTCGCAACAGTGCCGGATTCTTCTTCAACAACCCTCACCTTCATTCATATTACTGGAGGAACAGTGATAAAGATAAAATACCTTCTCGAGGAACCAGGAAGCCCCAAATCCACTGTTATCATGTCCAATGACCAGCTTAGTTAAAGTACCTAATTCTGCTTCCTCAAACCCAAAAGTGTCCTCTTTGTTTCGCTCAAAGGCTCCACCGTCAAGACTGTGTTTCTCTGATACTCCTTTTTGCCCATGTAAAATCACATAGACACCTGCATCAGTCCCAGCACCGCGCCTATCACCCGTTTTTACATCAACTCGGTAGTGACGAAGTGGGCAATCAGTAGAAACATCGTGGGCAATGGGAGTCAGATCACGAGAGAGACCCTCGGATTTATTGAGCCACTTGTTGCACAAGAAGTACCAAGCTTTTCCTGCGGCCAGTTCTTCTACAATCACCTGATAGCACATTTAGAGGAATGCAGAGAGAAACAAATTACCTTTTCCAGGAACCAGTCAGCTCCTATTCCAAAGTTGTCATGCCATATTTTGAGAGACTTCAGCTCGCCAAGTTTCTCACACTCGATGCTGAATGAGTCTGATTGACCTCTCTCAAAACAGTTCCCTGAACCCTCTAGTTTCTTGTTCCCGGTAGATTTTTCATCTTCTCCCACGATATTCACAAAAACGTTTGCATCAGTGCCAGCACCCTTCCTATTTCCGGTCACAGTTGTTACCTTGTACTGCACCCAAGGCAAGGCTGCAACACCATCAGTGGAAAGTGCAGGAAGCTCTCTCTCAATCAAACCACCATCCTGATGCTTTGACAGCCACTTTCCACACAAGAAAAACCAGGCTGATGCTCCCTCTGTTTCCTTCACAACCACCTTCTCCAAGTACCATGAGGCTCCAATCCCACTATTATCATGGCCAATTGTAATCTTAGTCAGAGTGCCCAAATCCACACATTCCATGCCGAACTCGTCAGTTCTACCCCTCTCAAACTTGTTTCCTGGCCCTGTAAGGAAATTCTTGGCAGAAATTCCCTTCTCTCCATGTAGAATGATGTAAACATTGGCGTCAGTTCCAGCGCCTCTTCTATCACCAGTCTTTACAGAAATGCTGTAGCGCTTGAGTGGTGGACAACTTTCACCATCACGCATTTGAGGTACAAGAGTTTTCCTAATTGAAGGAGAGGGATCTGAAGGATCCATGGAAGATTTGCTCAGCCACTTCCCACATAGGAAGAACCACTTTCTGCCATCTGCTGGAACATCCTCCTCAACGATGACCTTTATCCCAGTAAGTGGAACGCCTATTTATTCGGAGAAAATACCTTATCAAGGAACCAGGCTGACCCAAACCCAGAACCATCATGCCAGATGTCAAGGGAAACAAGATCTCCCAAAGATTCACACTCAATACCGAACTTGGCTTCACATTTTCGCTCGAAGCAGTCTCCTTTTCCAGTCAGTTGCTTTTGTCCCGTGCTTCCAGTTGCGCCACGGATATCGACGAATACATTGGCGTCAGTGCCTGCTCCCTTTCTGTCCCCTGTTCGGGTCGTTACAATATAACGCACCCAGGCACCAGGACCAGTTCCTTCCTTCAGTACCGCTGTAAGTGTCCTCTCTATTGCGTGGTCTTCCTCATCTTTTGCCAACCATCTTCCACACATGAAATAAACAGGAGCGGGTGGGGTGGCAACAGCAGCAGAGTCCCCTTTGGCAGATAGCTCTTCTTGAACAATAACCTCATCTAAGAACCATGAACTCCCAAGTCCACTTCCATCGTGACCAATGGTAACACTGTTTAGCACCCCCAGGTCCACACATTCCACCAGGAACACATCTCTTTGACCTCTCTCAAACCTGTTCCCAGGTCCATCCAAAAATTGCTTCGCTGAGTCCCCAAGTGATCCGTGAATGATAACGTAAACGTTTGCATCTGTTCCTGCACCACGTCTCTTCCCAGTAACTGTAGTTACTTGGTATTTCTTCAGAGGAGCGCAGGAGACTCCATCCTCGTTTCTGGCTGGTAGTTCTCGTATAATTTGTTTGTCATCTTCATCGTCAGCAAGCCACCTACCACACAAGAAGAACGTGTCCTTTCCAGCTCTATCACCATCCTCTTCCTTAACAACCACTTTGTCAAGGAACCAGCCCGCACTGAGGCCACTATTGTCATGCCCAATAATCAGTTTCTTAAGCTCTCCAACATCAGGGCACTCGATTCCAAATACACTGTCCTTGTTCCTTGCAAAGGCATCTCCAGCTCCATCCAACTTTCTTTGCCCACTGGAACCAATGGACCCAATCAGTTCTACAAACACAGTCGCCTCTGTTCCTGCTCCTCTGCGATCTCCAGTGTGTATAAGAATGCGGTAGTGGCGTAAAGGAAGTGATGCTAGTTTGGCAGCAGCACCTGAATCTGGTTCAGGTAGAAGTTCCCTCTCAAGTAAGTGATCTTCAGAGTCTTTGGACAACCACTTGCCACAAAGGAAATACCATGTCGCCCTTGAGCTCTCTTCAGTTACTGATACCTGTGCAAGTAGTTGAAAACAAATCAACTTGGTGAAAATGAAACCTTCTCCAAAAACCAGTCAGATCCAATTCCAGAGCCATCATGTCCAATTACAAGTTTGGTTAAAGCTCCTACGTCAGGTGATTCAACACCAAAAGTTGCCACCTGTCTTCTTTCAAAAGAGTTCCCTGGCCCATCCAGTGAGAATTTGCGAGAGACACCCTTTTCTCCATGCAAAATTGCATAGACATTTGCGTCAGTACCAGCACCACGTCTATCTCCAGTCTGAACTTCTATACGGTAACGCCTTACAGGTACAGAAGCAACACCGTCTTGTGCTACAGCAGCTAGTTCACGTTGTAGTGCAGTATCTCGGGAAAGCCAATCACCACATAAGAAGAACCATTTATGCCCATTTGGAATATCTTCTTCAACGATTATCTATGATGCAATTATTCACGAAGTAATTGAAGAAAGAGGAGAACCTTCTCCAAGAACCAAGCAGAACCAAGTCCGCTGTTGTCATTTCTTACAGTTAATGACTTGAGTGCCCCTAATTTTTCACATTCTACTCCAAACACATCACTATTTCCTCTCTCGAAACAATTTCCTGCTGCATCAAGCTTCTTCTCCTCACTGCTCTTTCCCTCCTCATCAACAAGGGTAACAAAAATATTAGCATCAGTTCCAGCACCTCTCCTGTCACCAGTGACTGTTGTGACTCGGTATCTCATTAAAGGTAGTGACGCAACTCCGTCTGCAGTAAGTGCATCAAGTTCTCTTTCTATCAATTTGTCTTCTTCGTGTTTTGAAAGCCATTTTCCACATAAGAAGTACCATGTTGAACCTGATTCCTCTTCTTTTATGACCACTTTGTCGAGGAACCAGGATGCACCAAAACCACTGTTATCATGCCCTATTACAATCTTTGTCAAACTACCCAAATCTATGCATTCCAGTCCAAATTCGTCCGCTCTGCCTCTCTCAAACCTGTTCCCTGGTCCATCAAGTTGTGATTTTGGTGAGGCACCCTTATCACCAAACATAATGATATAAACGTTTGCATCGGTTCCAGCTCCTCTCCTATCTCCAGTAATTGTAGTCACCCTGTAATGCTTAAGAGCTGCACAACTGACACCATCAAATTGAGATGCAGTAAGAGTTCTCTTAAGAGAAGGGGGTTGGTGATCTGTCTCTTCGACTACCTCCTTACTGAGCCACTGTCCACATAAGAAGTACCATTGACGCCCTGTAGGACGATCCTCTTGAACAATTACCTACCGCAAAACTGTAAGTACATTTTTACATGGGGAGAAAAGGAAACCTTATCAAGGAACCAGGATGCGCCGATGCCAGAGTCATCATGCCAAATATCCAGGTCTACCAATTCGCCAAGGTCGGAGCACTCAACAGAGAAGTTATCTTTGGCCTTTCTTTCAAAGCAATTTCCGCTTCCCTCAAGCTTCCTCTGCCCTGTTTTTGCTGTCTTGCCACGTATGTCTATGAAAACGTTGGCATCAGTCCCAGCACCTCTCCTGTCACCAGTAACGGTAGTTATGATGTAACGAACCCAATCAGATGAGCAACACCCGTCCTCACTTGAACCTGTGAGGGTTCTTTCAGTGGCCCCATCCTCTTCATCTGAGCCTAACCATCTCCCACACATGAAGAACATTGGAGGTTTTCCTGCCACTGAGCCGTCGACTGCTGACACAGACTCCTCCTGAACGATTACTTTTTCAAGGAACCAGGCACTCCCAATCCCACTTCCATCATGTCCAATTGTAACGCTCT
The DNA here is from genome assembly GCA_020536535.1 of Pelomyxa schiedti. Lineage (NCBI taxonomy): Eukaryota > Evosea > Pelobiontida > Pelomyxidae > Pelomyxa > Pelomyxa schiedti. Next base: position 34,088 of record JAHLWZ010000906.1, on the reverse strand, counting down.
TCAGTTCCCCTAAATCCACAGACTCCACCGCAAATAAGTCCGTCTTCCCACGCTCGAATCTGTTTCCAGGTCCATCTAGGATTTGCTTGCAAGAATCGCCACCAGTGCCATGTATAATAACATAAACATTGGCATCAGTTCCTGCCCCGCGCCTATTCCCTGTTATTGTTGTCACTCTATACCTCTTTAGAGGTGCGCAAGTTGCTCCATCCTGTGTCCTTGCGGGTAATTCTCGTACGATTTGTTTGTCATCCTGACTGTCATCCAACCATCTGCCACAGAGGAAGTAAACTTCCTTCCCTGCTCTTTCACCATCTTCCTCTCTTACTATCACTTTGTCAAGGAACCAGCCAGCTCCAATGCCGCTATTATCATGCCCAACTATTAATTTCCGAAGCTCTCCAACATCAGGGCATTCAATACCAAACTCACTATCCTTCCCTCGTGCAAATGGGTCGTCAGCACCATCAAGAGGCCTTTGCCCACTAGTACCCAGTGCACCACAAAGCTCCACAAACACGTTGGCGTTTGTGGCAGCACCTCTTCTGTCTCCAGTCTTGACAGTGAGATGATAACGTCGCAGAGGGAGACATGACCGAGCATCAGCAGCAGAGTCAGGTAGAGGCTCAAGTTCTCGTTCCAGCAAGTGGTCTTCACATTGCTTGGATAACCATTTCCCACAGAGGAAGGTCCAAATGGCGCCAGAGCTTTCTTCAGTGATTACAACCTATTTTTATTTTATTCTGCCCAGTTTTGGCCTTTGGAACAAACCTTATCCAGGAACCAAGCCGACCCAAAGCCAGCACCATCATGACCAATAACAAGTTTTCTCAGAGGTCCCAAATCTACTGCCTCCACACCAAATATATCAACATTCTTTCTCTCAAAGCAGTTTCCTGGACCTTCCAAAGCATATTTCTTGGAAACACCCCTGTCACCATGTAAAATTGCATAGACGTTTGCATCAGTACCAGCACCACGTCTATCTCCCGTGTGAACTGCAATGCGATATCTCCTTAAAGGAGGAGATCCTGGCCCGTCATGACTAATAGCAGGTAACTCTCTTTGTAGTTCAGTATCCCTAGACAGCCAATCGCCACATAAGAAGAACCATTTTTTCCCATTAGCTACATCTTCTTCAATGATAATCTGTAGGCATATTGAGACTTCAAGAAAAAGAAGATTAGGTACCCAATACCTTCTCCAGGAACCAAGCAGAACCTAGGCCACTGTTATCATTTCTAACAATCACAGATTTCAAATCCCCTAGTTTTTCGCATTCTATTCCAAAGACATCACTTTGTGCTCTCTCAAAACAGTTTCCTGCTGCATCAAGTTTCTTTTCGCCACTGCTCTTTCCCTCCTCAGTGCTAAATAAGTTCACGAAAATATTAGCATCAGTTCCAGCACCTCTCCTGTCACCAGTAACTGTGGTGACTCTGTAGCGTGTCAAAGGTAATGATGCAACTCCATCATTGGACAGAGCAGGTAACTCCCTTTCAATTAACTTGTCATCATCATGTTTCGAGAGCCACTTTCCACATAGGAAGTACCAGATGCCTCCCGTTTCCATTTCTTGAATAATCACCTTGTCCAAAAACCATGCCGGGCCAAGACCGCCATTGTCATGCCCAATGATAATCTTGGATAAGGCTCCCAAGTCCGCAGTCTCCAAACCAAATTCATCTGCTCTGTTTCTTTCAAATCTATTCCCTGGTCCATCGAGGAATGTCTTTGGGGAAGTTCCTTTTTCTCCAAAGATGGTAATATAAACGTTTGCATCAGTTCCAGCACCTCTTCTATCACCAGTGACTGTTGTTACCCTGTAATGCTTTAGAGGTGCACAGCTCGTACCATCTATCGACTGAGGTGTTAGAGTCTTTCGAAGGGAAGGTGGTTGCTCAGAATCTGTTGCGTCTTCTTCCTTAGATTTGCTCAGCCACTGGCCACACAAGAAAAACCAACGTAGGCCACATCTCGGGTATTCCTCTTCGACAATTATCTATTTAGTAGAGTTAGAGTAATCACTGGGAAGGAAAGTGTCAGTACCTTATCCAAGAACCATGCAGAACCAAATCCAGACCCGTCATGCCAAACATCAAGTGACTGCAAATCCCCTATGGAAGCACACTCAATCCCGAATTTGTCTGCACTCTTTCGCTCAAAACAGTTTCCACTTCCTTCAAGTTTCCGCGGCCCTGTGCTTCCATCTGCTCCTTTTATGTCAACATATACATTGGCATCAGTTCCGGCACCCCTTCGATCCCCGGTTACAGTTGTTACAATGTAGTGTGCCCAGGGGTGAGACGGGCCGCCATCTTCTCGGATGGCATCAAGCTTTCTCTCAATCAAACCATCCTCCTCATCCTTGGCTAGCCATCTGCGGCATAGGAAAAAGAGAGGAGGTGGAGCGGGAGTAGAGGGGTCAGTGGCTTCTTCTTGCACAATAACTTTGTCCAAGAACCAGGCGGCACCAACACCAAAGTTATCATGGCCTATAGTCAAGCTTGTAATATCACCCAAATCAACGCATTCCAAGGAGAAAACGTCAGACTTTCCGCGCTCAAATCTATTTCCTGGTCCATCTAGAAATTGTTGAGCTGAATTCCCCTGAGTACCATGTAGCACAACATATACATTTGCATCAGTTCCTGCACCACGTCGGTCTCCTGTAACGGTAGTTATCCTGTATTTTTTAAGTGGTGCACAAGCAATTCCATCTTTGGTTCGCGCTGGGATTTCTCTAACTGTTTGTTTGTCGTCTTCATTATCAGCAAGCCACCTGCCACATAGGAAATAGGTTTCTCTTCCTACATTGTCACCATCCTCTTCCCGCACAACAACTTTGTCAAGGAACCACCCAGCACTGAACCCACTGTTGTCATGCCCAATTATAAGCTTTCTCAAATCTCCAAGGTCTGGGCACTCGACTCCAAAGGGGCTCTCCTTTTTCCTTTCAAATGGATCGCCTCTTCCATCCAACTTCCTTTGGCCACTGCTTCCCTCCACCCCAACAAGTTCAACAAAGACATTGGCATCAGTTCCGGCACCTCGTCTGTCACCAGTCTTTACAGTAACACGATAGTGTCGCAGAGGTAGAGAAGCTAATCGTGAGGCAGATCCGTCATCAGGAAGAGGTTCAAGAATTCGCTCTATAAGGTGGTCGTCACAGTCCTTTGACAGCCACTTACCACAGAAGAAACGCCATGTTGCTCCAGATGATTCTTCCGTCACATTTACCTTGTGGTAAGTTAGTTGTATGTCAGGGATCGTTAAAAAAGGCTCAAGAAAACAAGCTAACCTTATCCAAAAACCAGGCAGCACCAAATCCACTATTATCATGACCTATGACCAACTTATGTAGAGGTCCAAGGTCCACTTCCTCCATGCCAAACACGTCGACATCATTCCGCTCAAAACAGTTTCCAGGTTTATCAAGGAAACTCTTTCTGGAGACACCCTTTTCCCCATGGAGTTGAACATACACATTCGCGTCCGTTCCAGCACCACGTCTATCTCCAGTGCAAACTTCGATACGATATCGCCTCATCGGAGCTGAAGCTGGACCATCTTCTGCAATGGCAGTAAGTTCTCTCTGTAATCCGCCTTCCGATTTTTTGGAAATCCAATCTCCACAGAGGAAGAACCACTTTCGTCCATTTGGGATATGTTCTTCAACAATAACCTTGTGAAAAAAAATTAAGCATAAAAATGGAATGTAGTGGAATACCTTTTCAAGATACCAAGCTCCGCCAAATCCACTGTTATCATGACCGATGATAATAGACTTGACAGCACCTAATTTTTCGCATTCAACACCAAAGATATCACTCTGTGCCCTTTCAAAACAGTTTCCAGCAGCATCCAACTTCTTATTTCCACTCTCTTTTCCTTCCTCACCTTTGATGTTAATGAAAACATTTGCATCAGTGCCAGCACCTCTCCTGTCACCAGTAACTGTTGTAACACGGTACCTCATCAGAGGCAGTGATGCCACTCCATCTTGTGGGAGGGCTTCCAGGTCCCTTTCAATTCGTTTATCACCGTCATGTTTAGAAAGCCATTTCCCACACAAGAAGTACCACATGATTTTGTCTTCAACGCCTTGAACTATCACCTTATCCAAAAACCAAGCTGGTCCAAGACCACCATTGTCATGGCCAATAGTCACCTTTTTCAAATTGCCTAAATCCGGGCATTCAATCCCGAATTCATCTGCTCTGCCCCTTTCAAATCTGTTCCCAGGGCCTTCTAAAGAGCTTTTTGGTGATACACCCTTCTCACCATGCAAGATAATGTAGACGTTGGCATCAGTGCCTGCCCCTCTTCTGTCTCCGGTAATTGTGGTTATTTGATAGTGCCTTAGAGGAGGGGAGCACCACTCTCCAACACCCCCAGTAATTGGTGCTGCAGCAATGACTCTTTCTATTTCTCCGTCTTCATCCTTCTTTGAAAACCATCTGCCACATGCAAATAACCATGCTCGTCCAGTAACTCCCTCTTCTCCAATCACTACATGATCAAGGAACCATGCAGGGCTGAAGCCACTGTTGTCGTGGCCAATCAGAATTTTCTGCAGTTCCCCCAAGTTTTTGGATTCAAATCCAAACTCATCTTTTCCCTTTCTTTCAAACGTCTTTCCAGCACCCTCCAGATGAACTTCTCCACTTTCCCCCTTTTCTCCAAAAACGCGGATGAATACGTTTGCATCAGTACCAGCACCCCTCCTATCACCAGTGAACACAAACACCTTATATCTCCTTGTTGAAGGGGCGAGGGTGGCAGGTGCATTTTCATGCAGCGAAGCGCTGATAACGCGCTCCTTCTCACCTATTGCACCAAGCCATTCACCACAATGGAACCACCTCTTCGCCGTCGCCACACGGGCTTCGGCAGGAAAGATGCACATCTTCTCCAAGAACCAAGATGATGGAGGGTCAGTGGGTTTCAAAGCCACTCTTATGCGCTGTACTTCACCCACATAGCATGAAACTACGCGGAAAGTGTCTTCATGGTTGCGTGTAAACGCGTCGGGAGAAGCAGAATCGAGATATAGCGGCTGAGATTTGCCATGGGCCCCGATCAGTACAATCGACACTGGAGCATTAGTACCCGCACCTTTTCGGTCACCTGTCTTGGCAACTACAGTGTATATTACGTCACGAAGCCCTGAAGTAGCCGAGGGCACAATTGCATTTGTAGGTCCTGCTGAAGATCCTCCAATAGCCGGCACTGCATCAACAAAGGAGCCTGAGGTCTCCATAATGGAACCGTCTTTTACAATGAATGCTATGGCATTTCCAGTCATTCCTGATGCACTGACAGGTGCCAGGGTTACAGTACCTATCATCCAGCTGCCTCCTGTTGCACTTGCAACATCTCGGCATACCCTAACTCTTGCAATTGCCCCAACATCACGGGCATATATTCTCCAGCTCTTTGTTGAGTTCCTTGGAAACCCGTGACTAGCACTAACCCTCATTGGGGGAGAGGCCACACCGCCTCCAGCACTAGTTCCTATTAATTGGAGAGTGGCAGTTTCGTCCGACATGCCTGCATTGTCCTTGTCAGAGGTCAGGAGTGATACCTCCCACTGGCACACTGAAGCAAATTGATTTACAGGATGTGCTGGTATAAAGACAGCCTTGATTTTCAAAACACCTCGCGAGTTTGCAGGAGCTGCAGGTCTAACTGCGGTGCTTGTTGTGCTGGTTTCTGTAGGTGTTGATGCTGTAGTAGTAGTTGATGACGCCACTGTAGTTGCTGTTACTGTTGCTGTGGCTGTGGCTGTGGCGGTTGCCGTGGTGGTTGCTGTGGTAGATGATGTGGTAGTGGCTGTGGCTGTGGCCGTTGCAGATGTGTCAGTAGTTGTGCCTGTGGAAGTAGCTGTGGCTGTTGTTTCTGTTATTGCCGCAGGGGAAGTTGGTTCTGCAGGTGATGTTGACGTTGCGGCTTCTGTTGAACCTTCAGTTGTTGCAGAAGGGAGGACAACATTGTCAGTGGCTGCTGTAGGTGTTGGTGGTGGGGGTGGAGTTTCCACAGAAGTAGCTGTGGAGGCTGGTGTAGAAGCAACAATGATACTGCCCAATTTTGGATCACTTTTAAGTGACAAGGCCAGAGTCAAATCAACAGGAACTCCCCCATGGGGAAGTGTTAGTGTGGGATCAAATGCAACAGTGCCAATTGTATCATCAAAAAATACATCACTGTCTTGGACACGAAACTTGATGCGGGGATACTGCTTGTGTGGTTTTTTGGGGTTCTTTGGAGGCTGCCCAACAACGATTTCAAAATCCTGATTCCAAACTGGGGTAACAGTTTTGGGAATTACACGGGTCTTTAACTTTATTTTTTTCCCTGCTGTGTCCGTATAAATAATGACAACATAGGGGTCTGAGCTGCCCACGGCATCTGTTTTTGGGTTTTGTTAAAAAAAAAGTTCGATGTGTTGGGGTCATTGTTGGATTGCTAAATGTTTCTATTTTCATTGAAATGTAATACCACAGCTTTATGGTACGTTTGCATACAAAATAAAGAAAAAATGCGAGGGCATTAGACACGAGAAACGAGAAAAAGCACCAAACACGATACGTAACAAAAAATACATTTTCTGGTAGCATTTTTCCAATAAATTAAAAGCACTGCTCTTCGTATTGCACACAGACACGCGAGGGGGAAAAAAAAAAAAAAAAGAAAACCCAATAACATAAAACGATACCGCTGACTTTGAGATCCCAAGCGGACTGAACCGTGAGCAACAACGTACCCACACCAGCCTTGCTCATCTCTCGTAGTTTTAGTTACGAAATGAAAAAAAAGTTCGGAAAACGCTAAAAATAAACCTCCTTCGTTGTAATTTTTTTTTCGTTTCGTTCTGATGGTGATGATGTTTACCGCTATTTGCCTGTACGACGTTTGAAGGGGCATTAATATTAAGTTACGGTCTGCGTAGATTTTTTTTTGGTAGAGGGCTCTTCTTCAAGAACAAAGAGGTGGATAAGCAAAAGGAAAATTTTGTTTTGGAAAAGAATACAGGAAATGGGGGTTTTGCTTTGTTTGGTTTTGGTGAGGTGTCGTTCGTAGTAGAGTCGATTAGGAAGCGTTGTCCGTTGGGGAGGAATACAGAGTGCTCGACTGCATTCCACCGGCTCCGGTCTCGTCGTAAATCGGGTTGCTTGTGGCTCCGCTGGAAGACCCATCAAGAAGAGAGTTGGGGATGTACCAGTTGGCGCCGTAGCGAATGTGCTGTGAGGGTGGATTAGAGGAACTATGAAAAGGGGTGGTGTGTTACCTTGTATAAGAAGAATCCAGCAATGGCTGCTGCTGCGCAACCAAGAGTTACACCAATTATAGTACCAGTAGCAATCAGTGAGTTTTTAGTTGCTGCGTCATTGCACTTGCTTTTATCCTTTTCTGAAACGGTACCACCACAGTTGCCACAGGCGTCTTCCTTTAGTCCACTATACAGGACACCGTCGCATCCCATACAGGCATCAGTGCCATTGCACTTACCACAGGAATCGTAAGAGGCCGAGGAACCAATAACACCGTCACAGCCAGTGCAGGTGGAGTTGTCACCACCACAGACGCCACACCCATCCCAATATTTCCCGCTCCACATTTTTTGGTCACACCCTATACAAGCTATTCCATCTCCACCGCAAGTACCACAGGCATCATATTGGGCACCAGACCAAGCTACTCCATCACAGCCAACACACGCATTTGTTCCTCCACAAACATCGCACCTAAGGTTATTTCAGTTTAGTAAGAAATGAGGCAGAGAAGGTTACTTGTCGTATTCGAGGCCAGACCAAGCTAAATAATCACAGCCAAAACAGTCATTAATTATCGTTACATTATCAGTGCATTGGCCACAAAGATCGTACTGCATAGTCCCTGGTTTACCATCACAGCCAAGGCAATCATTGTTACCGTCACAGACGCCACATTTGTCCGGTTCCTAGGGAACTTCAAAAGAAAATAAGATTGCCGCTCTGTATACCTTCCCCGAGTAAGGCTCATAGTCGCATCCGAAGCACTCGTTATCCCCGCCACACACACCACATGAATCGTAAGTCTTATAAGAATACGTAACGTTGTCACACCCAACACACGTGTTTGCCCCTCCGCAGATGCCACAACTAAAGGAGATACAAGTCAGGAGATTCGGAGAATAAAAAGAGCGTACCGATCTGTTACTCTGCCAGAAAAAGGCACGTAATCACATCCGAAACAAGCGTTAGACCCGCCGCATACGCCGCACAGATCGTAGTCTTTGTACCCAGGAAGTCCGTCGCACCCAATGCACTCATTGTTTCCGCCACAGACACTGCAGTTATCGACTTTCTGGGTATGGATCAGTATTGGAAAAGAACAAGGGAATACATACCAACCCCGAATATGGGGAGCCGTCACAGCCACAACAGAGGTTGTCGCCACCACACACACCACACAGGTCATATGCAGTTTTACTTGGAACGCCGTCACAGCCAAAACACCCATTGTGCCCACCACATTCCTCACAATCATCGAGCTTCATCCCAGACCAAGCAACACCATTGCAGCCCACACACGAGTTATTACCATCGCACAGTCCACACTACAATAGGAGGTCAACTGCAATATAAAAGCCGGTAATGCGAATACCTGGTCATAACGCATTCCACTGAAGCACACGCCATCACAGCCAAGTGCGCGATTGAGACCTCCACAAACGCCGCAGTCGTCCACTTCTAAAAATTGTGTAAGATTTCAAAGTCAACAAGTAAGAACGAACTTTTGCCGCTGAAGGGCTCTCGGTCACACCCCCAACACAGATTGTGTCCGCCGCATACACCACACTAATACAGAATGAGTAGGTAAAGGAAGAGAGGAGACTTACCTCGTCGTATTTGAGCCCAGAGTACGTTACATTATCACATCCAGTGCAAGATCTTTTTTGGTTGATCGGTTGATTTTCTTTGGAGGAGAAAAAAAAGGAAAAAAAACATACGAGCCGTTGCCACCACAGACGCCGCACACGTCAAGTACAGCGCCTTCCCACTGAATTCCAAAGCAGTCAATACACTCTCTGTTCCCGTTGCAGGCGCCACAGACATCGTAACGCATTCCACTGTACTTCACGCCATCACATCCAACACAAGTGCTGTCACCATTGCAGACGCCACAGACATCTTCAACCGCACCGCTCCATGGAACACCATCGCACCCCACACAAGCCATTTCTGTGGGGTCGTTGGTGCAGTCACCACATCCGTTGTAAAAATATCCAGAGTTAGGAACATTATCACAACCCACACAAGCTGTAATTAAAACGGTGAGAAAGGAAAAATAAATATCAAAGATACCATTTGAACCGCCACAAACTTTACAATCATCCAGAACAGTTTTAGACCAATAGGCTCCATCACAACCTGTGCACTCGGTTCCATCCTTTCCACATTCACCACAGCCATCGTACTGCTTTCCTGAGTAGGCCACTCCGTCACACCCGAAGCATGTATTCTGCGCACCGCTTAACAAAAAAAATAGAAAGCTAAAGTGATACTTACAGAGCCATCACAGACATAGCAGTAATCCAACTCTTTCCCAGAGAACGGAACATTATCGCAGCCAAGGCAGTCATTCATTGTTGGATCGCCAGGGATGACACATTGGCCACATAGGTCATAAACATGTTGACCCCAAGGTTCACCAGAACAATCAAAACAGGAATTGGTACCCTTGCATATTCCTAGGAAGATAAGTAACGAATTTCACGGAGAAGATGTCGCACCACACTCATCTTCTGCAGCAGCAGACCACAAGACACCATCACACCCGCGACACGTCTTAGTAATAGCACCACAGCCACCACACTCATTGTACTGTAGAGGAGGAACAGTGGCTTCGCCATCACATCCTATGCACCTGTTTTCTGTGACCGACTGAAAAGGGAGTAGAAGTACTACGTATTGTTGCCCTCACAGACTCCGCAGTCATCAGGTTCGGCGGTTCCATTTACGACTCCAAAGCAGTCAATACATGAAGTTCCATCACCACCACACTTATTACACTGATCATACTAGAGAGGGTTGAAATTGGTTTTTGAGCTTATAAAGCGAAACCTGAGCTGGAGGAACAGTAAACAAGCCGTCGCATCCTTGGCAAGCATTGTTACCACCACAGACACTACAATTATCAAGCTTCTTCGTTCCGTAGGGAACTTGTTGACAATCCAGACCTGTTGACTGTTAGTACCGGGAGGGAAAAAAAAAATAGCATACAGGCATTGGTGCCATTGCAGACTCCGCACAAATCATACCTAATGAAGATTCTTAGGCATAGCGTGTGGAAAATAGCATACATTGTGGCAGAGGGGGTGCCGTCACATCCAAAACAGGTACTGTTATCTCCGCCACACACTCCACAGGCATCCTCAACTGCGGTACCCCATACTTCGCCAAAGCAGTCAAGGCAACTTTGCCCATCCCCAGCACATACGTCACAATTATCCATAACTCTGTGAATTAGTAAGAAAGAAGTTGACTACTTAAGAAAACTACGATATGCCGTAGGGAACACCCTTGCAATCCAAACACTTGTTGGCGTCTGCAGGGGCAACGCAGAGAGCACACTTATCGTAGTCCTTGCCAGAGTCCACGACATGGTCACACCCTAAAGGCTATCAAACGGGAAAAAAAAAAAACCCTCGGCTTGAAGTTGTTACCATAGCACGGGAACGTATTAGTAACCTTGATATCAGAGAGTCCCCAGCCCAAAACACTCAAGTTGATTGTAGTGTTATACACGACACTAAATTATGATTAGGGGAAAGAAGTGGATGTATAATTGTACTGTACGTTGAGGCCAGCAAAGTGACATTAAAAATATACGTTTTGAAAGGGACAACTCCTGTGTATGACGCAGGGGAAATTCTGGCAGGACTTCCACAATAGAGATAAGTGTCTGTGGAGACCAGAAGCTAAAGAAAGATCAGGGGGAATTAAAAAAAAAAAAAAAAAAAAAAAAAAAAGGGGAAGTTGTGTACGATCAAGTTCGAAGTCAGGTAGTCGATGCCCTCTTGTATGGCGGTGATGACATTTGAACTGGAGGAGGTAATCGTAGCTACCTTACCAAACCTACAACCATTACTCTTTGAGGGGGTGAGGGAAGGAAGACAACCCAACACTGGTGGTCAAAGAGTCATAGTAGGATTTCGAATCAGAGGTAATTAGCCATAGTGGGAAAACATTTTTAGAAGTCAAATGGGCTTTAAGGCCTGTTACTGAGGGATAGTCTTCTCCTAAACGTTGTTCTTAGGAGGATGCAAGATAAGCGATAGGGAATACTAACCAGTTCCGTACCACCGACATTGACTCAAAGAGTTACCAGAGGCATCGCGCAACTGCCCAGAGGGGTAACAAGGCGAGGTCTGACATTCGTCTGTACAGTCATAGTCGTTCACAGTCATATACGCACCAGACCAGCATGAGCTAAATCGTAATTGTTTCTCGTAGTGGTAAGGGGCATCCGTCATGGTGACTACCATCTAAATAGGTTGATGCTATTTGCTTTGCATCTCAACAAAAAAAAAACCTTCAAAGCGGTCTCTCTCCATCCATAGGAGGGACATGTTGACTGAACAACACCAACGAGAGAAGCCTCTTCCCAATCATTACCATAACCTATCACAGTTTCCTGGCAGATTTTTAGAATTACGCATAATAAGAAGAACCAACCTGCACTTTAGCCTGAAGGCCATTGTAATTTGCATTGAGAGTGGCATGAGGCCAAAAGTCGTTATCAGTCCGATAGGAGCCGTAATCACCCGCGGGAGACATGGGCTTATCCCCAAATGTAGCGTACGCAAAGTTGGTATCTGGCCGTATGCTTCTCACAGAGGAAATGAGACGAGGGATGAGGAGAGCTAAGGTAGCAACGTCGTCACCCATACTTCCCGTAATATCCTACAAAATTTTGTTTTGTTACGTAACTCAAGAGTACGTAGTACTGACCTCAGATAACCACAAATCGAAAGGCTGTCGAACAGCCGGGGGGACATTCACTTGAATCGGTACAACAAGTTGTTGACCAACCATGAGAAAAACTTCAGTAAGACGAGGTGTGACCTAAAGTGAAAGTGTTAGTACAATTGGTTTTGAAACCAAGAAAAACAACAAACATACAATTGGTCCCTTCTCCGTCCAAACAATTTGACTGTGTTTGTGATACCAAGTTCCGTTACAGGATCCAGAAGAAGGACCTTGGCGATTTAGCGTACTCAAGTAAATTGTAAAATCAGAGGATGTGAGACAACACATACGCACCGCTTTTACCGCCAGAAACACAAGAGCGCGTGCCGCTGCACCAACCACAGGTTGTGTCAACGACACACTGTGTGCATCTCGTACCGGTACAAGCCGAAGATGTGACCCCAACGAAGGCCACAAGAACGACGAAAACCGACAGTAAAACGTAGCCGCGTCGCATTCTGTCGTAGATTGTCGGTGTCGCAAGTCCGCTTACGCTGTTAACGTTGATGTTATCGTAGCTTTTTTTTGTTTTTTTTGTGTTTTACCTTTGGACCGGTGAACGTGTTGTGGATATTTTTTTTCGTTTCTTACTTTTTTCTTTTTTTGGGTGTGTTTTTCCACAACTGAAAATCCCGGGAACGCCGTTATACACAAGATCTTCTTCGCTTAATCGGGAATCTTGGGCTGATGTATCGAATATTCTGCCCAAAACTAAGACGAAGCGAAAAAAGCCGTGGCTTTCAACAGTGGAATTTTGTTGCCTTTCCCAAACGCCGATCCGTTGAGAAAACTTAAAATACATCAAAGAAACGGACGTACAAAGAAATCTAAAAACAAACGCAAACACACACAAAAACAAAAAAACAAACCCAACACACGAGACCGGCGAGCGGTAACAAAAAACAAAAAGAAATCGAACGATAAATGCGTTGCGTCCTCGCGTTGGCTCTATTGACGTGTATGTCAAAACGAAATCTGCCGTGGACATAATTAATTCCCCTGCTACAATTTTTTTTTAGTCTCTTTTTTCTTTTATGTCATTTTCTCTTGTAAAATCATTCACCTTCGTGTCTTGGATCTACGTTAGTATGCGTCGGTGGAGCTGTGTTGCCCCCTATTTACTTGGAGGCTGAGTATTTCACTACGGCCGGCAACTGGTACGCCAGTTCTTCTTCCTCCGATTGGGATTCTTGCGGGCAATACATTACTACGAGTACCTACAGTGGATCGCCCGCCAAGTGGAGCGTAAACATTACAACGTAGTTCTTTTTGTACTCTACCTTCGTGAATTTACACACCGAAGGGCTGGTACCTATGCCATCTGGTTTCTAAGTCGATGTGCCCAGCCTGGCGGTGCCGATTTGTGGGTCCAATTCGATTCTGTATGATTTCGAACTCTATATCACCCACTAATGTCTCTGTGAAGGCCACAGCATTATCTTGGGATATTTTCATCTTCGGTAATTCTTGGAGATTGCTGCCAACGACAGCTACTCTGACTGCCGGAATACATACACTTTCCCTTACAATGAGGTTTTTTTTTTTTTTTTTACCAGTGAAATACAGAAAACCAACGTTTTAAAGGTACTATGTCAGCAATGTGTACATCGACAAAATTCTCATTACGGACCCGACTTTCCCCCAACTGTCCTACAGCTACAAAGGGAAAGCTGCTCAGAATATCCCGTCTGGAAAATGTACTCTGTTTCTTTCTTTTCTTGTTGTTAACCCATTTTTTTAGGTCAGCAGATGTATTTGGAAGTACTTTGCACCCTCTTTTCTTTTTCTTGTTCATTCTGTTGCAGGCAGAATACGCGGCAGTTGCAGCTTCTCCAATGACAATTGTTCCTTCTGTGAAAGCTTCGATGGAAGGTGCTGTCTACAGAGCCGAAGCGGCTTCTACGAGTTGTAGTACTTCTGCTCGTTACATTAGGGTAGATAGCGGTTTTTTTTCGGTCAATCTTCTCACAGTTTCCAGTTTGATGTTACTTGGAGCGAGTCCATTTATCGCCCTGTTTGGGTTCGTGTTTTGGCGCCAACAAGCTCATACAATCAATTGGCCCTTTACGTATGACTTTTATGTCACCTCCTTGTCGATAACGAAATTTTAGTCTTCATCATGTAGTTCCTTGGCTTCAACACTGTCCGCAACAGCGTCTCAAGAGTACCAATGGATTCCAGTAAACTAACACCCCTAATTTTTGTATGCTTACTCTTTCCTTAGTTCTCTTCACTCGTCGTTGTTCCCAACAGTTTCATAATCACTCTGATTACTGGTTATACTTATCTAGATCGAATCTACGTTGGCTGGGGTGTACCAAGTGATAGTGCTAGTCCCTCTTTTGTACCAACTACCACCAGTACTTTTTTTTCAACACACCTGGAAACCCTTAACTGTAAAAAAGCTTCTGGTTGTTCGTATGCTAATGGTCTGTGCGATCCAGTTACAACTTGCTCTGCGGCATACACTTGCACTTCTTGCCCCACTGGCTACTCTGGTGACTAGTTTTTCTTATTATCGGCGCTAACTTCTTGGTAGGCTGTGGTGATATACGTACCTGCAATGCCCCCAATGGATGCGTTCGTACAGTGCCTTTTGGTTGCTACTTTGATCGCAGTCAGGCACAATGGGGACAAACCAACAGCATGACTTGGCCTTCAGGTAATATCTTTCGTTTCCTTTCAGCGTAGGGGAAAGTCAAGTGTTAACATTCTTGTCAGGTTCGGTGACTGTGGAGATGTGGGCGTCACCCACGCTCTATTTTAACGCCGAGGTCACTGTAATTGATTATATGAGTACCAGCACGAGCCAAGAGTTCAATATCAGATACAATCCAACTTATGGGTTGTACTTGTAAGTGTTTTTAAGTTCCTTCCGCCCAACTCATCCTGTTTTAGGTACACAAGTACTGTTTCTCTCAGGCCGGCAACAGCAATCTTCCTCAAGGCGGATATGTGGACACACATTGCTGTACTATCCCTTTCTTTTTTTTTTCCCCCTGAAAGAAACACCCATCCAGGTTTCCTATGATCTAGCAACAGCCAAGTTCTACATCAATGGTGTTTTGACAGCAACTGTTACCGGGACTGCATCAGTAGTAGCGAGCCCTGGAAAGCTCGCCCTGGGGAAAAAAGTTGGTACGGACCCCGCAAATGAAAGATGCGCAGAATCTCAGTGTCTCTTTTCTTTTAGTTACCGATGTCACCACTGATACGACCCTTCCTTCCTTTGCAATTGATGAACTTCGTATTTGGAACACTATTCTCGATGCCACCGCCATTCAATCCAGAATGTCAGCAACACTCACTACAAATGTGGCTGGACTTTTCCGTATGTGGAGACATTCAGCCATCTTTTCTCATCTCCTTTTTAGATTTATTCAGCTTTGGACCTGATTCTGGTGCTTGTTCTCCTCTTACAATTGAAACATTCGGGAGCACTTACATGGATATCGGCGCCACTGAATGTTAGAAACGCTTATACATTCGTTTTATTCACAATTTGAAGTGCAAGCTCTTTACAATCTGTACTGGTCAACCGGAGGACTCAACTGGTACTCACAAACTTCGTGGTTGAATGGAAAACCATGCTCCGGGTCGACTCCTTTGTGGTACGGCGTAGACTGCGACAGCAACGGCAGGATCATTACCTTGTCTGTGAATTCATAAATTTATTTTGTGCTCAATTTCCTTCTATAGGAATTTGGCCTACAACAATCTCGTCGGGTCCCTGCCCCCCTCCATGTTTGCCCCGTTTTCGAAGCTGTCTATACTGTAGGGATTCGTTTTCCTTTCTTCTACTTACTTCCTCCACAAGAATGTTAGATCACAACTCTCTTTCGGGGTCTATCCCCATTGACATTGGCTATTTGACTTCGGCAGTAACAATGTTAGATTGAGTGATTTTTTGTTTCCACTAATTTCTACGCAGTTTAATGCAAAGTAATAGCCTGACCAACATACCTACCACCATTGGAAAACTCTCTGTGGTAAGCAAACTTTATCTCCAAGACAACAAAATTACTGGCACTATTCCGGATATTTTCTCTGCCATGACTTCGCTTACATACTTGTAACTAGAAGCTTTTTCCTGTTTCTCTTTTTTTTAACTCCATTGTCAGATATGCACAAAACAATGTTCTGACCGGTTCCATTCCAGCCTCCATTTCTGCCAGCACTTCCATAAAATACCTGTATTTTTCTTTAATTCCTTTTTCTTCGTTTAATGGTTTCACAGGGATTTAAGCTACAACCAGCTATCTGGATCTCTTTCTTATGCCTTGGTTAATAGCAAGATTTCTTATGTGTATGTAAACATGTTTTTTTCTTTGTATCTGATCGTTGCAAGTGACCTTTCTGGCAACGACTTCACCGGGCAGATGCCGAACAGAGATACAACTGTCAATACTAATATGATTCAATTGTCATTTCCTTCTGTTTCTCGCTCCTCTAATCTTCTTCCCCACAGTAATTTCACATCGAGCTATTTTACCTGCAAAGTTCCGCCGTTCATGCGTTCTTCTTCTCTTACGTTTACTGTTGATGTTACAGGCAGCGTATTTTTCTGCCCCATAAACGACGTCGTCACTGTTGTACAAGGAATCGCCTGTGGTGTGTAGAAAATTGTTTCGCCACCCCCTTCACTCACACAAGTGTAGAGACTGTAACCATGTTCTCTGTCACTCCCAACAGCTATAATCTGAACAATCCCTTCACGACCCATCCAACAGCCACAATCAACGCTACTGGCCTTCATAGTTGCACGGGGATCTATGTGTTTGTGAGTGGTGTTGGTTTGGTCGCGCCGACATCCCTCACTGATTCGCTGCTCACCTTCGAGATTCCAGCCCACGGTTACGGAATTGTTCCTCTGAAGCTGATGTGGATTGGGGCCTACAGTAACAACACCGTCGTGTCCTCCAACAGCCTCGATTTCAAGTACTACTACCCCTGCCCTGCAACTTGCGTGTCCCCCTACGGTGTTTGTGCTGGTCTTTCTGGAGTTTGTCGCTGCAATGGCAGTCGCGGAGGTATGTTTTTACAGGATCCCGTTTGGCGTCTCCTCACAATCCGTTAGGCCCTGATTGCCACCAGCTCTCTTGCCCTGCCAATTGTAACGGTCGTGGTGATTGCAACTATACCACAGGAACGTGCAAATGTTGGTCCCCATACTTTGGAAAGTCCTGCAGTGCTGCTCTTATTGATTGCCCAAAGAACTGTTCCGGGTGTGTATAAGGGATGGTCTCTTTTCTACGCTCACCAACACTAGCCATGGCCAATGCGATATCTTCACTGGTGTCTGTTCCTGCTACCTCGGTTACTGGGGAAGCGATTGCTCAAACAAAACCTGCCCCCCACAAAACATTCCGTACTGTAACAAGCATGGTGTTTGCAACGGCACAACTGGCAAATGCAAATGTGACTCTGGCTGGATTGGCGACAGCTGCAATACCCCTGTGAAGGCCTGCCCTGGGGACTGCACGAATGCCAACCAAGGACAATGTGACCAAGCCACCGGTGTTTGTACTTGCTTCACCTATATGGGCCTCAAGTATGGCGGCTCCGATTGTAGTTCGGTTATCTGCGACCCTTCTTGCCTCCATGGTGGTACATGCAACACCTCAAGCAGCACCTGTATTTGCACCAGCACATATCGCGGGTCAGATTGTAGCACTCCACACTTCGACTGCCCGAACAACTGTTCAGGTTCTTCTCATGGTGACTGTGATTATTCTTCTGGAAACTGCTCATGTCGCTCTGGCCTTGTGGTAGCCTTATTTGTACCCTCCTCTTCCCTGTGGTTGATTTTCTCCTTAGGGTTCTGATTGTTCCGTCTATGTCTGCCCCGGGACACCCGAGTGCAGCTATCCTCAAGGTGTTTGCAACACAACCAAAGGAGTTTGTGAGTGTGCCGATAATGGTACCGCTTATTACACTGGTTACATGTGCCAGTACCAACAATTCTACTGTCCTGGAACCCCCGTATGCTCTGGTAACGGCTACTGCAATCCAAATACTGGCAAATGCATGTGCAATTATCCATGGGTGGTTGACGATGTATGTAGTGCTGCTCGTTGCCCTAACGACTGCTGGGGTCACGGCGATTGCAATACTGCAACTGGTGTATGTGCGTGCTGGGCAGCTTACAACACCTCTGTCGACTGTCAGTTCTTGTACAGTACGCATCCCTTGCTTTCCTGTGCTTGCCAATTAACAATAAACCAGTTGCCTGCCCCTCTTCCTGCAACCATGGCTACTGCGACACTCGTACAGGGACTTGCGTATGCTACTCACCGTGGGCAAACAACGGGACAGATCTGTGTGCCATTCAGTTGTGCCCGGAGGACTGCAACTCTGGGCTCACAGGTGACTGTGTCAACGGAACGTGCATCTGCGATGCTGGTACTTTTTTCTTCCCTTTTTATGTTTTCCCCTGATGGTGTGCACTAGGGTGGGCTGGAACTTCTTGCACAATTCCCAACAAAACGTGTGCTGGGACTTGCAATACTCCAAATGGCCGGTCAGTTATCTCTTTCTTGGGTTCTTTCTTACCTTGGTAGGTGTGACACGACAACTGGAAACTGCACTTGCTATGGCTCTTTCTATGGCGATAACTGTCAGTACAGTATGTACACTTTTCTGTGGTTTTTTTTTCACCTCTCTTCAGAGTACTGCCTGGAGAATTGCTCACACCATGGCTCTTGCAATGTTGTTAGTGGAGTTTGCACCTGCGATTCTGGATGGGAACCCCCAGATTGCTACGTCAATCTCTGTGCCTCACACGATTTCTGTACTTCGAGTGTGAGAGGTTTGTGTGATACCAGTGTCGGGTCTTGTATTTGCACAAATCCCTACTATGGTGATTCTTGCCAGTATAAATTGTGCTCACTGAACTGTTCGGGTCACGGAGCATGCAATAACGCATCGTACTATCCCTTTGTTTTCCCTTTCTTTTCCTTTCCCAACTACTTTCCAGGGGTTCCTGCGTTTGCGACCAAGACTGGATAGGAACAGTTAACATCCTCTACTCATTTTCCCCTTGTTCTTATTGGCTTGTGTAGGGTTGTGAAGTATTTTCTGCCATGTGCCCGCCGTCTCGCGAAAATGGGTGCAACGGAAATGGGCTATGCAATCACACAACGGGAGATTGTACTTGCTACGTCGGTTACTTTGGCACGGACTGTAGAAACAGTACGAGTGGCTCAAGTTAGAAAATCGGTTCTCACTTTCTGCAGTGTTATGCCCCAACAACTGCTCTGGCCACGGCACGTGCGATTACCTCACTGGAGACTGTACTTGCGACACCAATTACACCGACCCTTATGATGTAACTTGCAGTACCCCGTACTACTCATGCCTGTGCGTTTTTTAAGCTGGCTTTCCTTTTCTCCTAACTTTCTCTACAGTGACCTCAATTGCAGTGGCAATGGTTATTGCAACACACTTCAAGGTAATTTCAAGTCACCGTTCCGGTAACTTGACAACTACACAGGCAAATGCTATTGCTACTATGGGTATTATGGCGACAAATGTCAGTACAAGTACTGCCCAGATAAGTGTGACCTACACGGAGTCTGCAACACAGTAAGACTTTCTTCCCTCATTATACCGTACCAATCCATGTGCAGACAACAGGTTTATGTCATTGCGCCGAATATTATGACGGTCTTTCGTGCTTGGAGCCCATACGTACGGAATTTCTATTGTTACCCCTTACTTACTTGATCAGGTCCCTGTCTCAATAACTGCACTGGGGCTCACGGACACTGTGACCCTACAACTGGAAATTGCACGTGCTACTCGCCTTGGCAGCTCCCCGACTGTAAACTTGGTATTTTCCTATCCATTCTGCCTTCTTTCTTACCCCAACCAAGCAACTTGCACATTGAATTGTTCCTATCCACACGGAACTTGTGACCAGTAGCTTTCCACCCACGGCTTCCCTCTCAGACTTATAACTTTTTTTTAGGACAACTGGAGTCTGCAAGTGCCTGTCAACATATGCAGGAAAAGGTTGTCAAATCGCCAACTTTACCTGCAGTCCTCCCTGTGAGCACGGAAACTGTGATGTAACGTGGGTTTTTATCTATCTTTTCTTTTGTAAAATTTTACCTTAGTACGGGAAAATGTGTGTGCTATGGTGGTTACTATGGTGATACTTGCAACCTCATGCAGGTTTGTATTTTTTTTTTATGAATTTTAAGCCATTAACCCTCTGTAGTGTCCGGGCCTGACCCCCTGTTCCAGTCGTGGTACTTGCAATTCCACTACCGGTGCCTGCACTTGTACCGCCAATTACACGGGAACTGCATGTGAAGCTCCAAACTGTAGGGAGTTTCCCTTTTCTTGTTTCAGCATTTTAATCAATTTCTAGACCTCTGCCCGAATAACTGTACTGGTACACATGGACACTGTGATTCCACGGTTGGCCAGTGTGCTTGTTTCTCCCCTTGGCTCTTACCGCAATGTCTCTATGGTGGGTAAACAAATTCCTTTGATTTACATTTACACTGCCGCAGCCTCTTGCACACTGAATTGCTCTTGGCCCCATGGAACGTGTGACAAGTTTGCACTTCAGAACTGCCGTTCCCATCTCACTCGTGTTTCCCAGGTTTACAGGAAATTGCAAGTGCACAACCAACTACACTGGAAAGGGTTGCCAGATAGCCAACTTCAGCTGTCCCGCTTGTGTGCATGGAAGTTGTGACACTACGTATCTTTTTCCTTTGTAGAAATATGTTTAACTGGGAGTAGAACTGGCAAATGTGTGTGCCAAGGAGGATATTATGGCGACACTTGCAAATACAAACAGGTAAAACTAAAAGTGTATCTCTATAAGAGCTGAGACAACAAAATAGTGCCAAGGCAAGACTCCTTGCTCTTCTCACGGAAAGTGCGACAATACCACGGGTACTTGTGACTGCGATGATCACTATTCAGGGGATGCATGTGAAGTACCCTACTGTAAGTTTACTCTTGCCTGCCACTCTGCCCTAACTGAACAACCAAGTCGCTTGCCCTAAGAATTGCACGAATGCCACTGCCGGCCTCTGTAACACACAGAAGGGTGAATGCTTGTGCAAGTACCCGTTCTATGGGACAGACTGCAGTTACGGTATGCCCGTACCATTAACATTAATTTGGTAACTTATGTACAGTGAAGTGCCCAAGTAATTGCAGAGGGCACGGCAAATGCAACAACAGAACAGGTGTTTGCACGTGTGATGCGTACTACCTACCGCCTGATTGCTACTTCAGTATCTGCCCTTCCTCAACAACTTTCTTTTTTTTTTCTTACCTCTGCCAGAATCTTGCCCTCTGAACTGCTCGAAACATGGAACATGCAATCCATTCAATGGCAAGTGTACTTGTAGCCCAATAGACGAGTGGGGCGGTGTCAACTGCTCACAAAGTATTTATCCCACTACCACGCTATCCAAGACTCACACAAATCCCCAAGGACTGTGCCCATACAGCTGCAGCAACTCCGGAAAGTGCCAGGACAACGGCAAGTGTAACTGCAAGATAGGAGCCACCGGCTCTGGGTGCCAGAAGTCCAACTGGTGGATCATCGTTGTATGCGCCGGAGGAGGCTGCGTTGTTCTCGTTGGTGGCTGCGCCGGTGGTTTCTTGGCCATCAGACAGTTCAGGATTAAACAAGCAGAGGCCAGGAGGAAGAAGAACACAAGCTCATACGTGGACATGGATGTGAAACACTAGACAGCGAGCTGAATTCCTCTATCACCCACAAACCAAAATACCAACAACGTGTGACTTCTAGCCCCAAACAAACGACATAAAAAAAAAATGTACTTTTTTTTTTGCTCAAAAATTTTGTGTGTTTCTTCAAGTTTCAACAATCAAGAATAGATTCTTGAGACATTTAAGCACTACAAGTGTAATTGTAGGTGATGGACATTAGGGGCTCAGAGGGCTGTGGGGAATCCCAGATGAAGAGAGTGGGTTTGCACTGTTGGGTGGTTTCTGTGGGATGGGCTTCAGCTGACGAGGAGTACAGGCAAGAAGTGAGGTCAGTTGTCAGTGAATGCATGGTCTGGTCACCCAGAAGGGTAGCCCACACTGGGCAAGTGGGTGCGGAGGAGCCGAGGAATGCAAGTATCTGGTCATATGTATGCGGTCTATAATGCGGAGTTGAGTTAAACTGCTGCTGGAATTGGAGTTGTTCTTTTGGGGGGAATACTTGGTTTCGTTGAAACAGCTTTGCTTTAAGGCAATGTACTGATCATCTTCTTGATCTGCTCGAAGGTACTCAACAAGATTGAAGTGGGCGTAACTTGCATTTACTGCCGTGGGTTGTCTATCGTAATATTAGTATTATTGTGCCGTGAAAGGAGAAGGTTACGCTAGAGATACAACTGCTGCCTTGTCAACAATTGCTTCAACAATGGCGGTTCTTTTGTCACATAGGGAAGAGATGACAGCATTGAACCCATAAAACGAGTTGTATTGAGTTGCCCGGCTGATGGCTTGGTCTAGGGATGTGCTTTTTAACACCTCTCGCATCACAAATCCCATAGTAGCCTATTGAGTATCAATTCACCTTCTCCAACAATCAAGCACCCCACCCCAGAATTATAGGTGTCAATGAGGGGATAGATCAAGTCGAGGGACATAATGATGCCATGCTTGTTCCAAGAGAAAGTTGTTCCAGGGAGTTCCCCTGGATAGCAGTAGCTTGTCCATTCCGGAGTTATAATAAGGGCAGTCAATTTGGCAACCTTAAATTAGATTGTTAGAAGGAATATGACAGCAATTCCATACTTGAGAGTTCCAATCCTCGTTATGCCCATGAACCCATGCACTACTCTCACCTTCTTGGGAAAAAATAAGAGCTTGCGAATCTACACGGTCACATACGGTACTGTGAAGTAGCATCAGAGCAGCCTTTTCCGCGGTGTCTGTGTGCAGAACCGCTGTCCCAGTAGTTTACAAGGTCTCCAACTGTATTCACAATGGCCACCTCCTCGAATGGAACACCTAATCCATCAGCAATACCCTCCAGTTCTTCGTAGGTCACAGGGTAGAACTGTTTTTGGGTAGCCATTATACTGTCAATCAGGGAAGCAAATTCAGGGTCAGTGTTGTAACGCTGAATAAGAGCAAGAACTTCCAGGTCGTGCTATGAGTGTGATTAGAATCAAAATTGATATCACAGGAGTTAGTATTCTTTTTTATATCCCCCAACAAAGCCGCTCAAGGTCAGAAATTATGACACTGTGTTCACAATCACCAAATACCATAAGGAAGTTCTTAAAAACAGGTGCAAACGCGGCTCCGAATTCCAGGCCCATCTCATAGCCCTCGCTATGTGTCAATTCAAAAACGGCGAGGCCATCCACCAGACAAAGTGTCACTAGAGCCACAAACAGCGCAATTTTCATCATCAGTTGCGTTTCGTACCGTAGCAACGCTAAGAATGTTGATTGATTGATTGATTCCTGATGGAGAAATGTTGATACCATCACAGGTGAAGATGGTTTTCTTTTTGGTGTTGGGTGATGGGTTGGTGCAGTTGAGTTGTTTTGAATTTGTTGTGAATGAGGGAAACATTCACATAGTGGTTTGCTTTGCTTTAGTTGGATTTGCTTTTGTTGGCATAGGGTTCAATTTAATTTAGAGCGTGGAGTCCTAGTTTTCTGAGTTCATCTTTGACGGTATCATAGATTCCTTGCCACCAAGGTGCCGGCGTCATTGTTTTGAGGTTGTAGGTTTCCCAAATAGCCTTCCCTGCATAGTTCTCCCTTTCCCATTCACTTTCCTCGCTGCCAACTGCATAGTGGCCTGGGTTCCCGGCAAGAATGTGTTCATAGAGCCGCATTACTCCTCCTATAATAGAATTTGCCTCGGCCGGCGTGAGTTGCTGTGTGCAGGCTGCCTGTCCCACTTCAGCCAAAAGTCTCACTTCAAGCCCGCTGATATGCGGAACTGCTTCGGGTCTGTTTTCCGGTGATTCAGTGGATGATGCGGTTGTGTTGGCGGTGGCTGCTGCGGATGCGGATGTGTTTGTGTTTGAGGTAACTTGCGGGCGTGCGGAAGTCGGAGTGGAAGAGTTAGGGCTCACAACTCCTTGAAGGTGGGCGCCGGAGATACTCAATGTAAGTGCCGCTGCTGCCACTTCGTACAACATGGTACTTGTCCCTGATCCACTGATTGTAAAGACATCGGCAAATACTACGCAATGTGACTGACGGGCGAATGCTTGGCTGCGAATTCATTAGTGCGTAGTAATTGAAAACATTAATCGGTACCTAACGGCACTCATTATCCACAACGCAGATGGGGAAGTGCCTTTGTCAAGGTGTAGAACATGGTAATCTGCATCTAGCGCAAAGCTGGCCACCATACACGAGGCAGCGAGACACACTGCATCACATACAACACCTTTCCAGGTGGTTCCCTCGGTATTTCTAACACGGACAGAGGAAACACAGCCATTCAAAACACCACTGCCCAAAGCATTTGCAGCACGTGTAAGCTGGGCTTGTTCCAGGATGAGTGGGTAAAGCATGATCGTATGTGCATCCTGAGGGTGAAGCAAACCCCCACCACAATACTGTGGTGAAGTGGAAACACCAACAGTGCATCCTGGGCGATACACTACATCTCCACATACACAAACGGCATCTCCTAATTCGGTAGAACCAGTATGCCCACCAATAACGCCTAGTCCTGGTCTTTTCACTTTCCGCAATACGCGCCTTAAAAATCATTAGTAAAATCGTAAGGGAAAAAAAAAAGACCTCATAGTACTAATTTCTTCTCTCACTCCCATGACTTCTGTTGCCGAGCCTGGCTTCACTTCTAACCCTCTGACATGGCCCATCCCCCATGTTGATACTATATCAACTGAGGGTTCTTGTGCAATTGATTGTGTCACACACTCTGCCCATCCTTCAGCAATCAGTACTCCACTCAGGCCACCACACACAACTGGTGGAATTGCGTCACCGACATTACGTCCTCTCACCGTGCACATCTGATCGCCACTGCCAAAAACCACTTCATGTTTACTTCCAGGTGACTTGTTTAGACTCAACATAATGTCATTTCTGGTCACTGGCACTACTTTGCCGCTGCCATAACCACATCCTTGCGGGGAAAATGCACCCAGGACTAATATGCCGAGCCGAGTCACTAACTCTAAAGCAGCAGAGAAAATGGCATTTGCTTGCTGTTCACTAGCAACCACTTCAGATGGCAGTGGTGAAAAGTCCAAACAACTCTGCTTTCCTATGGCATCATATGCACAATCCCTCACTTGTTTCTCCCACTCGTCTTCATATTGCACAGTGTCTTCACGAATGACTTCATATTTGCGTATAAACTTGACAAGTTGTGTTGATTCCCAGTTCCATTGCGCAGTTTCTTCATTGCATTCTGTGTTTTTGGGTTGGAGATGCCAAATCAAGATTTCAGAGGAGGGGGATCAAGAAGGAGAATGAGAGGTGATTCATGGAGCACCTTGATTTTGCGGTGGTGAATGAGGTTCCCAGGTGTCCAAAAATGACCCATGAATATTTCCAATGATACCTCCAGGTGTGCGGCTGGAATAATTAAAAAAAAAAAAAAAATGTGAGAAGCAGTCACCAATGTTGGTTGAGCCGGGTTTGATTGTAGATATATTATATGAGAGGCATACTGCGTGGTGTAATCCAGAGGCACGAGCCCCGGCGATGACGGGGAAGCCAGAGCCCTCACACTAGCACTAGCAGCTGTGTCCCCACCACCGCCACCGATACCATTTCTATTACCACTACTACTACTACTACTACTACTACTACTACTACTACTACTACTACTACTACTACTTGCTGCTGCCGCCGTTGCTGCCGTTGTTGTGTTGGTGGTTATGTTACGGTCGCCGCCGCCGCAGCATGAGGGGAAGGGGCTGCTCAATGGCGAATATCCCCCAACAGCCGCGTTACGCGCAGCCGTCCCCGTCGCTGTCGCCGTAGCCGTAGCCGCCGCGCCGGTGTGCGATGACGTCGGCGACGTAATTTTTGGTAGCCGAGACGGCGTCGTCGTGTGCTGTTGCTGCTGCTGCTGTTGTTGCTGTTGCTGGCGGAGCACGTTGGCGAGCTGGGCCTGGAACGCTTCGTCGTCGTCGTCGCCGTAGTCGTCGGCCTCGTCGTCGCTTACGTCGAGGGGCGCCGCGATCACGTTGTTCGCGGCGGCGGAGGAGGAGGAGCGGCCCCGCGTCGGCCGCCCCGCGCCACCACCGCCGCCGGGTGTAGCCGTGTTGTTGGTGCTGGCCATCATCATCGTGTCCAATCAGAAGAAAGAAGGAGGGACGAAATTTCCCACTCCTTCGCAGTGGGTTGTTATTTGCAAAGTACCGTTTGAAATTTCGTTGCTAGTCCTAGCAACAAGTACTTGGGTATGTGTTAGCTCGTCAAGTACTACTATCAGTGTGGTGGAGACTCGATGGACGGGTCCTACTTCTTCTGGGTGGTGGACCCCGTGGCATCATCATCACTGGTATCGGGATCACGCACGGCGCTGTGACGATGTTGCAGTGGCTTGTACTCCCCGTCTGAAACGGAGTCGACTGGTTGTTGCAAGGGGGAAGCGAAATGGTGAGAAAAAAAGGGTAGGGTGGCATCTTCAACGGCATACTTTCATCATCGGGCTCATCCTCCCTGTACCGGAATCTTGCAGCAGCACCATAAGACTCAGCAGGATTTGGTTTTTCTCTGCTTGGTGGCCGCTCATTCTTCGATGTTTCTGCTTGGGGCCCCTGTTTCTTTTGTTTTGGGGTGATCATTCTGCATCGCGGAATTCAAGTTTGAATTTGGTCATGAAAGCTGCACGACATCACTTTGTTCCCACTGTGTTGGCTGATGGATGCTATTGATGGGTGTGCCTAGGTTTTTTGTGGTAAACACATCAAGGCTGCTGTGGCTCCGTTTCACATAAATGTGGTCTGTGCCAAGGGGGTGTATTCCTACCGAATTGGAGAATGTCTTCACCTCTACCTGATCTGCAAATCACAGAAGAAAATTCAGACAAGTCTCCAAACGCTTCATAATTAACAAAAAAAAAAAAAAATAACACAGCAATTCCCCCTATCCTATCAGTGCACCCCAAGTTACTCGAGCCACCAACATCACTTTCCTTTTTTTTATTTGACGTGGCTTGAACTGAGCTGTTTTGCAGAGAACAGCACTGAAGCCAACTACCTTTGCAAAGCCAGAATTATTATCCTGCAGTTCAGAACCCTGCTGCGAAGTCAGCAGTGAAACCATGGAAGGTTTGTGTTTGTTTCTTCGTTTTTATTGAAAAGCTGGATTTAGGAAGTAATTGAATCCCCTGTGGTCCAAAACATTAGAATAAAATCGGAAAAGCTTGCCCATGAATACATACAACTTTACAAAGATTTGGATGTGGCCACCCAGGAGAAGTTATTTGATTTACTGGCTCGGTACTTCATTCATTCAAACCTCACTCACGGCTTCAAGATACCCCCATTGCCCGGTGCTGAAGTTCAATGTTCTATACAAAAAGGCAGTGCTGTTCAGATCCGCAACAAAAAATTACCAGCTGGCAGCACGCTGCCACCACTTCCTCAGTTAAATACTGTGCCACTGCCCCACATCCCGAAGCGACAACTGCAACCAGAGCTGCAGCGGTATTCAGAGCCACCCACAGCCACAACCGCAGTCACTGCCACAGGTTCATGTGCAACCTCCGATGCCCAATAAACCGCAACCCCAAACACAGTCAAAGCCACACACACACCTCCCCAGTAACCCGCTAAGGCAAAGGTATCACCCAGTAAGCCGGCATCTCCTTATTCACCACATTATGCGACTTTCGATATGGATGCATACATCAGGAACTCCTTTTCTGATCCCAATTGCCCACCATCAAGAGATAGGACTCAGGTGGAAATCGATGCCGGTTTCACCCTGGACTGTTGCGGACGGCGCGGTACAGGTGCATTGCCTTGTCCAGGTCCTTGTCCACTCCACGTTTACTGTAGTGGTAACACCAGGCCAGTTCCCCCCTGTCGCCTCTGTCGGCATTCTCAACGAGGGAACTGATGTATGGTGGTATTGCCAACAACACCACCATACATTGCAGCCAACAATGGTGATTAGTTTGTTGTGGGCATGTTGTGTGGCTTGCGATCACAACACCATAAGAAAAAGTAATAAAAAATGGCAAGATGCCCCTCCGACATCCACTTCCTCCGCGGGCAGGCCGACGCAGGCAACACCCAAGCAATGAGTGATCTGGCGCGGCGTTACCTCGGAGAGCGCGGGGTGGTCCCGAACCTCGACGAGGCCCTGCGCTTGTACACCACTGCACGTGATGGCCCTGGCCTGTTCCTGGTTGGGCGGGAGTACTACAAGGGTGGTTCCAGCGGCGTCGACAAGGCGGTGTCGGCGTGGTCCATGGCCGCCGACTTGGGCGACCGCGACGCGATGGTGGCGCTCGGGTGGTGCTATCAGCACGGCGTGGGTGTGGAGTGCGACAAGCCGAGGGCTGCGTCGATCTACGCTTCGATCACCAAGCCCAGGGGGTACACATGGCGGGTTGGTGTGTGTTATTTGCGTGGCGAGGGCGTGGAGAGGGACTGGGCAAAGGCTGTGGCGATCTTCCAAGAGATCAGTGAGGCCAGAGTTGCACAGGCGTACCTTGGGTGGTGTTACTTGTGGGGGTGTGGCGTGGGAAGGGACGTGGCAAAGGGTGTGCAACTACTCAACGGCGCTGCTGCGGGGCTTTATGGTAGTGACAAGGCCAAGGTGTTCCTTGGGTATTGTCATGAAAGGGGCATTGGGGTTCAACTGAACACCAAAAAGGCTCGTGAGTTGTTCAAGGAGGTAGCATCCCATTTCAGGGGGCAGCCAGAAGCACTTGGGGAACTTGGAGAGTATTGTGAAAGGGGAGACTGTGGAGCACCAACAGACAAGAGAGCTGCTGTTGGATATTACCAGATGGGTGCCGACGCTGGTGATCCAGTTTCAATGTTTCACCTTGGTGTGTGTCTCAGAGATGGTGTTGGTGTTGACTGCAACGTTGAGCAGTCACACAATTGGTTGGTTAAGGCTGCCAAACTTGGCCACAGGGGTGCTACAAAGAGCCTAGCCGAGATCCCATCAGGGAGCAACAATGGGAGGAACATACCTCCACTGCAACGACAAGTGGGTACATTGGAAAAACTAGTTGAAGAACACCTCCTTGAAGAAACGCTGCATTCTGAAGAGGTGTGCTTTTGTATTTGTTGGCCTAATTACTTAAACCTCTCAACCTCGAAATACAGACACATAAAATTTCCTCACTGAAGAAACAACTGGAAGATGTATCATCCCACCTCTTCCTGTTCTGAAAAAAAAAACCAGCATCACCAAAAACGCAGGAACGAACTGTTGCAGAAAATCTGAGGAAACAGCTCACAGAAGAAGTGGCAAGACACAAGGTTTCATTCTCCTTCATTGCTCTCTTCACACAAACAAGCCACTGAACAAACACAATCATCATTGACAATAATAACACACAACTGAAGGCTGAAGCAAGAATCCTGAGCAACAATTTGACAGAATCTTTGTCTCATCTCAAAGCTCAGAATGAGATTCTGGCAGAAGAAAATGCAAGGCTGAACACAAAACTTTCAATTCTGATGGAGGAATCCCAGAAAGAGAAGGTTATTTTCACAAAATTTCTCCTCTTTTTACAAAACGTACAGGAACGAATGGGACAGATGATTTCATTGATTCCAGCAGACATGTCCGACTTCACACCAGAGAAACTCCTTGGAACAGGTGCAAGTGCCGCTGCATTCAAAGTGGGGTTTTCCACTGGTGGTGGATTGCCAACAACACAGTCATCAATGGTGATGAAGGTGCTTTTCAACTGGGAGAACACACCAAGGCACACCAGGCTGAGGCAGAAATACATGACTGAGTGTGTGATTCTCTCTTCCATGACACCGCACCCCAATGTGATCCAACCACTTGGTGCACTCGTCATTCCCAGGTGAGGGTCTCTTTTTGTCATCACACACAATGATTCAACAAAAGATTGCCTGACGAGTTCATTGAACAAATTCCGGCAAGCCAATCTGTTTTCAGAGAGATGGCACTGAATAAATCACTTGCATTCATCATGCCTTTTGGTGGAATCCCTCTCTCCTCTTTTCTCCAATCCCTTCTCCTTCACCCCTCCTCCAAAGCACCTCTCCCACCATGGGAGATGACACTGAAAACGTTCCAACAGGCACTCAAAGCAGTGAACCACATTGAAATCAACAAGATTGTTCACAGGTTTTGGTTTTTCTGATCTCAGTTCACTGACCACACCCCAACACAATCAAAAACAAAACAGGGACATCAAGGAAGACAACCTGTTGGTTGACCCAGCAACAAACACACTGTCTCTTATCGACTTTGGTGAAGCAAAGAGATGCCCAAGAGCAGACCTTGAGGTCACAATGTCATCAGAGGATCAACTGTGGGGGAACACAGGCACAATGCCACCAGAGGTGAGCACACTTGCGAGGACACTCAGGGCCAATGGCACATCACCCTTCTCTTATTCAAAGTGCGACTCATTCGCACTTGCCATCACGTTCTATGACGCACTCCTTCCCACGAACCACAAGTTCATTGGGAGCACACTCAACAACAACATGGCAACGTTCGCACCTGCCAAGCTCCTGGCCTTGTTCCCTCTCCCTGACCCCCACCCCCTTCCTCCTTCTCCTAGCAGTTCCACATCATCAACAACCACACCCAGAAGCAGCAACAAGAGCATTCCACAGCAGATGAAGGAAGTTCTTGTTCAGATGATGGCGTCTGACAAGAACACAAGGATGTCATCCTCTGATGCCATTCAGTTCCTCTCCTCTCTTTCTCTTTGATTTAAATTATTAACACAATAACTGGTTCATGGTCGGTGCAGTTTCGAACTTTCAACAAGTGCGCCGATTTTCGCACAGCGCGCCAGGCGCCAGTGGCGCACTTCGTGTCACGTGAAAAGTCCTCGTCAATTTTTTTTCCTCCCTCCTCCTCCGCGGCGAGTCAAACGAGAAAAACAGAATTTTTTAGTGGTATGTGGCTTCTTGTTACTTTGTTTTCTTTTTCCCATAGTAGATAACTATCATTCCAGCGGGCAAGGTAAATTCCATCTGTTCCTTCCGCACTGGTTTTTTTTACACTGAGGTGGTCAACTTGCCTGCCGCTGCTGACATGACAAGAAGGATGTACGTCGGTGGTTGTCACTTGTATACCAAATCGTGCCACGTTCTTTTAAATCCACATTTTGGAGAGAAGTGGGCGTTGTGGGTACGAGAGTGAAAGAGTAAGAAGGGAAATTTGGGCCTGGTTGTGCACCCGTCACAGTAAAGTGTGGTAGTTGGAAAGCGGAAAAGAGGGAGAGTGGGTTAGGGAAGTTGGGGTTGGTCAGTCCGGTACCTACAGCTGTTCAGCAATGACAAAAAAGGACTTCAGACAAAAAAAAAACAGTTTTCTGCCCTTTTGTCGATTTTCGACTTTAGGCTTGTACATAGAGGTGTGAGGTGAGGATGGTGAGAGTGAGTGTGAGGAATTCGGCCTGGTGCCCAGTCTGGTACCTAGTACGTTGAGTGGGGTGACGAGGGGGGAGGGATGTACGTTGGCGGTTGCCATCTGGGGCAACTGTAAAAAAAAAACTACATACCACCGTGCCAGTATTATAAAATACAGAAGGAAGTTACCTACCCAGCTGGGATTACAGACACCACGTCCGGCACCTAAATTATCCTACGTGAGAAAACGAAGAAAGAAGAAGCCACATACTGGTGGAAAGCTGCCGTAAATGCTGGTGTAATGCGGAGACTTCTAATACAGGTTGAATGGAAAAAAGAACTGGAGGCGTAATTAAAATTATTTAATAATTTTAAACTTAATTATTATCTAATAATTTAATTAATAATAAAGAAGTTAATACATTATAATTATTTAAAAATAAATTCGTTAAATAAATAAAATCAAAAACACTCCAATAGATAAAATAATCACAAGTTGTGGCGAAGAAGACAACAAAAAGCAAATGGGTTCTGCTTGTCCACTGCTTGTTCCTCTTCACGCCACTGGTGGCATGGCCTCCCCTCGTCGATTTTTTTTGTGGTTCTAGTGATAATCAAAAGACACAAGCCACTGAACAATCACCAAAACCCATTTATGTCAAGGCCGTGAGGCAACTTTGTTGGAATCCCGAGAAGACCAGGTGCAGTAGAACTTTGCAACCATTCACAACTGCAAAGGGATTAACTTGGTACTGGGTGATATAACATATACACACAAAGCAGCAAGTCACCCAGAGCCGATGGCCCAGTCAATCAGAGCAGTCCATAATGCAACTGGTAACAGGACAGTTGCGAAATTGCCAACTGGTAACAGGACAGTTGCAAAATCCTAGCAACAAACACAGAATACCGTGGTAGAGATGCAGCTGGGAAAGAATGAGTCGAGAAACACCGGCAATGATGCATACCCATGATGAGAGCCACCACAAAGACCAATCATCTTGGAAGGTGCCATACAAGCATGTGAATGGGAATGTAAAGTCCAAAGCCGTACAGCAAATCTACCAGGCAAAGGAAATTGCCCAGAATCCCAGTGATAATCTAGAGCAGAAACAATAATGAGAACACAAACCAGAGTACGCATGGCGTGGATCAAAAGTTGCATGGGTGAATTCCAAGGCAGAGTCCCTTGCACGGGTTGCAGTTCCTCTGTGCACCCATGATGCCTGCAGAAAATGGGGAAGTGCAGTTGCCAAGAGAAAATTCATGTGGTGATGCAAGGCAATTTATCTTAGGAGTGATAAGGTAGTAGCCCTTCTTAGGAAAACGGTTATCAGATATAGGAAGTACCATACCTTCAAGGTGGGGGGAGTTTGTTGGCTCTTAGTCCTTTTTTGACTTGTGCTAGGTCAATCCGGACTTCTCTATTTGGAGTAAGAATCAACACACCTGAGCATGCATCGAGCACTGGTGGAAATGAGGAGCATTCTCCTGGGGCAAAGGTGCTGCTCAAAGCTCCTGAGCTGCGGGAAACCATGGAGCCGTCTCACCGCTGAGTGTTTTCACACTCAGGTAACAGGATTTGTTTGCAAGTGAGGTGAGCATGGTGAACAAATCCACCATTACAGCTGATGGCGCTGGTGCCCCAGATGACAGGGATAGTCTCTGTGGAAGAAAGGTCAAAGCAGGAAGCAAAATGAGTAAAGGAACAAAACCACTTTAGAAACAACTCAAAGCAATACACGGAGATAAAGAGTGATGACGCGCCACAAACACGTCGCCAAGACGACGAACCCTATCACCACAAAGAGTTACAAGACCAACATGAGTGCGGCAGCGACATCCTGAAGAAATCGCAAACTCGTCCGCCACGAGGGGTAACGCGTGTGGGGACACACGCTTGTTCGAGGGGGGATGATGCGAATGTGATGAATTCCCGAAAAAGGGAGTCAGCCCTGGCAACCCTCAGAAGTCAGACGCCTTCTGGAATTCATGGGGTCTCGGGAGACAGGGCTTATAAGCGACACCCCTTTCACTTGGACTAAAGGAGAGAAAAGGGAATTGAATGAGAATTTCGTTTGTGTTTGAAGTGTGCTCCATCAAATACAAAAACCACATGGTTCATAATCGGGATGTAATCATCCTTCCTGGATGTGGTCTTCTTGCAGCAGTGGACACAGGAGGGCAACTGTATTTAGAATGATGGGGTTAATCCTCACTTGGTTCCCATTAGCCAATGTCACAAGAATCGTTTCAGCTTGGCAACTTTCATTGGTATAACACAGACAGAGTGGCCAAGATATCACCAGTGGAACCATCCGCTACCACAAACACTCGTTCAGTTGCTGGTGGTGGTTGCGCAGCATCGGTTTTCGCTTTCTTCTGCATCCACACGACGATACACGGTTTGGTGTACACCTGCAGTATTTCCATGTTTGGCTGATGGATGCTCTTGATGGGTGTGCGTAGGTTTTTTGTGGTAAACACATCAAGGCTGCTGTGGCTCCGTTTCACACAAATGTGGTCTGTGCCAAGGGGGTATA
>JAHLWZ010000905.1:0-52034 GCA_020536535.1 Pelomyxa schiedti | reverse complement strand
GCCACTCGCCGTCGTACGCGTCGCCGTTCTTGAAGCGGCACTCGCCGCGGCCGTGCTGCTCGCCGCCACGCCACTGGCCGCGGTACACGTGGCCGCTGCCGAAGCGGCACACGCCCCAGCCCGAGCGGTTGCCGCGCTTCCAGCGGCCCTCGTAGACGTTGCCGTCGCTGTAGCGCATGGTGCCGGCGCCGTGCATGGCGCCGCGCCGCCACTCGCCGCTGTACGCGTCGCCGTTGGTGTAGGTGTACGTCCCCACGCCCGTGATCTCCCCGCTGGGCAGCACGTCGCCCTCGTACACGTCCCCGTTGTCGAACCGCATCGTGCCCCTGGGCACCTGCTGCTGCTGTTGCTGCGGCGAAGCCGTCGCTGCACTCGCTGAGGCCGTAACTGGTGCTGCTGCGTGTGCTGCCATCAAGTGGCTCAATTAAAAAAAAACGCCGGACCGGCTAGCGTTGCCAAAGTGACAGAATAAAATGTTTTGATCAGGGTCTTGTTCTCGGTAGTGGGTGGAGGGAAAATTATGCTCTGGTGGATTCAGCTGGCCCAAAGGGCGGACCAGAAACTGTGCCTGTGGAAGTGGGGGAGTGGGCCGTTCTCGTGTCTGGAGAAGGAGAAAGGATTTTTTTTGGTCAAAGTCTTTCTGAGAAAAAACACACGGAAAGACTTTCCCTCTCAAGGGTTGTTGTGTTTTGGAACATTGTGTGTTGTGTATTTTGGATTTTGGATCTGGGTTTGTGCTTGTGTTGGTGGTTGGGTTGTGGAGGTGGAGGTGAAAGTGGAGGTGGTTGTGGACTGGTGGTGCTGTTTCTGTGGAGAGGTATCGTGTGAGTAATTGAGTCAGGAACGCAAAGACGGTGGAACAACCTGTGGCGGCTATTGGGCTGAACACTACAACGGGAAGTGCCTTGAGTAATGCAAATAGGAATCCCTAGTTGACAGTGGGTTGTTAGTGTGTGCGTGCCGGTTGTGTTGGAAAAATGGCGTGCGTATCACGCACAGTTCCGCCTGACTTGTGGTATTCTTCCATTGGAGTGCTGTACGCAGTGTCAGCGACCGCTTGGAATTCTTGGAAGAGGCTGTTGCAGGCAAGGCGGAGCCCGTCCTGGGTTCCTTGAGGGGCCACCGGTTTCTTCCCACTGGGTGCACTGCTCTTTCCACTCTGTTGTTGAAGGGGAGAAAAAGCGCCCAGATGTACTTTGCTTCGTTGATGAACGATTTGGTGAGCAGCACTTCCAATGTCATGGCATGGGGTTTGTTCCTGTATGCAATGATATCGTCTTGGCTGGCCATGGCAGCTCATTGGTACCGGCGGGATAATTGTTCTGAGTGGTTGCGCGCACTTGCCATTGTTGATTGAGTGGTTATGGAACTCGTGCTGCTGCGCACAAGGGGTCTGACCAATCATTCCCTATGAGAGTGTCCCACACAATGTGACTGCTTGTCTTCCAGAGCCTCGCCCAAATGCCAAGAAGCGCATCATCCAGGATTTATTTATCTCATGAATATTGACACTGGGCACAATTTAGAGGTTTCACTTACTGCCTCTTCCTCCTCTATATCCTTCCATTTAATCCACCAATTGTTGAGATTTGTTTGTTATTAATTGCAACTTACAGGAAGACAGTAGTACCTAGGTGTATTTTAGGATGGCGGTGGGAATGCTCTCTCCATAGATTGGCGAAGTAAAAACTACCAAAAGCTCCTGAGGGGAGGGATGGCATGCAGGAACCAGCAGAGAAACATGAAAGGAAGCTGAACAGCCGAAGCGTTTCCCCCCTCCATCCAAAAATTGAAAAGAGGGCGTTTCTCGCGGCTGTTCATGATAAAAAAAAAAAAAAAAAAACACACACGCGCACTCCCCAACTTGTTCGTTGGGGAATGGGATGATCAGTAGATCGGTGGCGCGTTTGTGCATGCACCCAGAACGCCGCTCGCTTGTCCGCACACACACCCACTCGCGCACCACCCTTCCTTTGCCTTCTTTTTTGATTCTCCTCCGTCGCGGAATGAACACTCTGGGGATAGAGGGTGTCTTCTTCAGAAGGAGATCAGTGGAGAAGGATACCCACCCAACAACCTGTGTGCGCCATCATCCCAGACTCAAGACTGATTGTCTTTCATTTTTGTTTGGAACTTTTATTTTTTTTCACCCACAAGTACGGTTCGGGAAAGAAATCGGCATGGAACACGGGACGAAGAGGACTGGAATTCATGTGAGGGTGGAGGGGGGGTGACCAGAATCGGTATCGGAGGTGGAATCCTTTCCCGGTAACCGGTCTCACAAAAAACGGGCGCAGACCACGTCGCTCGGAGGCGAGTTCCCCACGTCCATGCCATCCCCGTGGGTCAAATCACCTGGTCGCCCAAAGGCCTCCCCCCTCACCTTGTTTTTGTTTTCTTTTTCGGTTTTCTTTTTTTTTTGGTATTTATTCCAACCATTTATTTTCCTTTTGACATCCAAGGTGGTTGAAAGGAGACTTGAAACCGGTCATAAACCACCTGAGAAAGGTAGGACAGTTTCTTCCCATAATCAAGCCAGCTCTTGAAAGGTTAATAGCTCCATACAGTGTGGCTTGCTTGCCTGGTGTTTGTGCAATGTGAGGTTGCTCGTGCCTTCAGCCCAACATCTTCCCTCCCTGTTCCAGCTTTGGATTCGGTGAAGACTTCCATAATTCCATTGCAGGTGGCAGTGTGCTCATCTCCTTCCAGCCTGCTGGCTAGAATCGACACTTCCATCGTCGTGAGAAGCAGCTTGGCCAGCAGCCGTTCCGTTTTTGGAGCAGGCTCCATTCCGAAATTGAGTGGGATTTCTCACTTCGGAGGGAGTGCCGTCGCCCACACTGGCGCCGCGCGCGCGCCCAACAAGAACGAGAACTATGCCTCTGCCTCGGCACCTCGTCTATGAATGGAACCACCTCTGGTCACTAATGTTCAACTAAGTGTTCCCCTTTCTTCAAGGATCACAGCTGGCTTGTCTGTCGACAAGAAAAACTTTTGTCTTCCTGCTTGCTCTCTGTCCCTCCTCGTCAGGTCCTCAACGCTAAATTAGGTCCAAGCACAGCGTGTCTCTCAGCATGACCAACTTGGGTCACAGCCTCCTTCACATGTGTTCGACCTCGAAAACAAGTTTTTCTGAAGCCTTTGTGCTTTTCTAAAAACAACAATTGGAACCTTTGTCCTCGGCTGGCTGGGCTCATACAACAAGCAAGAATTCGAGTCAAGAACCTTTCGGCACAGAACCCAAATGTTGTTTTTCCACTTCCGATCTAAAAATATCTTGACTTAAAAAAAAATAGGTGGACTCCACTCCGGTTACGTTGATGAACTGGAGACAGCTGTGGACCAGACTAACATAACTGGACCCCAGGAACACACCTGGATATGGTTTAAACTCACCATTATTGCTTCTCTTCTCAACGTTTAGCACTATTTGTTAGATCAAGTCCTTTGTTCCGAAAAGCAATGTGCTCTTTGAGGAGGAGATTCTCAGAGAAAAACTGGAAGAACAATCGGTGCTTAGTTGTTTTCTTGGGTTCATAGTTCAGTCATATGTATGTGTGTAAAATAATACCCCATATTTATGGCTTGCCTCTTCTGACCAGCTCTCTCGTTTTTCCGCTTCTCTCAGTATTGCCGGGGATATTGTTCAATGGATCAAGGTGTTTTTCATTATTTTGGCAAACTTAAACCAATCCAATAACGTAAATTGGTAGACCTTCTTCAACTGGTGTCACGAATTCCCAGCTGTTCTCTTACATGGGATCACACTATGGGCAGTACCAAAGTTGTTTTTCACTCAAACCGGGGGGAATCACTTGTCACTTGTTCATGGCCTTTTGGCCCGAGCAGAACGCTGTGCCAAGAGTTTTCATTTTCACGCTCGTATGGACCCCCATCTATATTCATTACGGGTGATGCACACTGGTGGGCGTAAGCACTTTTTTTCAACCTTTCATAATTAATTTCAAGACAAAAGAGACTGGAATTTGTACAAATTCTTCACTTTGGTGGTGCCGGAGGTAGAGACGTTGCTTGTGTGGTTCTTATATTTTTACATATGAAAGCCACTGAATTCGACTGAAATTGGAATCCAAAGGGTATCCAATGACTATGTGTTAACCAATTTTGACAGTGACGTGAAAGTAGGTACCCGAGAAGAGTCACGGGAAGTGTCAGTAATACTTGCGGAACAATTGAGTTTTTGCAAATCCACCGCCAGCCATCCAATGCGCACCCCTTCTTCCCACACCAGTCACAAGCACAAGCACAATCGCAATCACAATCACAGTCCCCAGTCCTGTCGATCATCACAAGTTCAACAACCACAACAACCAAAAATCAACCCAATAACACCAGGCTAATTCCAGAACCACACACAAATACCCAATCATTGCCACCAAAGTACAGGGATAATAAATTCGTTCCCATTAAGGTAAGTAAGCAAGCCCATCTTTGCACAGCACCAAGAAATCAAGATCAAGGATCCAAAAAACATCCAGCCCACACCCACAAGCAAGCACAATCACACAAAAATTGCTTGTTGTCATTTTGTTTTTGTTTTATTAATTAATTCGAAAATGATAGAGAATAACAAGTAAAACCCAAAAAGAAAACCGAAAAAGAAAACAAAAACAAGGTGAGGGGGGAGGCCTTTGGGCGACCAGGTGATTTGACCCACGGGGATGGCATGGACGTGGGGAACTCGCCTCCGAGCGACGTGGTCTGCGCCCGTTTTTTGTGAGACCGGTTACCGGGAAAGGATTCCACCTCCGATACCGATTCTGGTCACCCCCCCTCCACCCTCACATGAATTCCAGTCCTCTTCGTCCCGTGTTCCATGCCGATTTCTTTCCCGAACCGTACTTGTGGGTGTTTCGCCTATTTCTACTGGGAGGAAACAAAAAAGCAATTTCTCTTACGCGGGCACGTTCTCTTTCGTGCGTGAAGGCCTGTGAGCTGCGTGCGGATACGCGAGCGGCGGGCCGGGTATGTGTGAATGTGAGAGGGGAGTGGTGCACACTCATTATCGCCGTGCAAGGTTGGCACCGCCGCGGCGCGGTCGTGGCTCGCTCCCTTTTAAATTTCCAATTCTGACGGGCGAT
Organism: Pelomyxa schiedti; assembly: GCA_020536535.1. Taxonomy (NCBI): domain Eukaryota; phylum Evosea; order Pelobiontida; family Pelomyxidae; genus Pelomyxa; species Pelomyxa schiedti. Next base: position 46,932 of record JAHLWZ010000905.1, on the reverse strand, counting down.
AGCACGCGAAGATATGTGAGAAAAACGAGAGAGGTGCCTCGCTCGCCACATTCACTCACATTTTACAGCAGAGGGCAAAAGAGCAAAGCAAGCGAGTAAAGGCTATTAATCAGAAATAGTGGGAGCAGTTCTCTTGTCACAAGCCACTCCTCACTTCACTTCTATTTTGGGGAGTACCTCACTTCCCCGGCACACACCACACACCACACACCACACACACCACACACATACACAGAAGCATACATACCTAAGGGTTCAAAGAGGACCTTTAGGACAGGCTAGTTGTGGAATCAAGCTGTAAGCATCCACCAATCTGACTTGAACATCTCAAAGAGTTGTTGAACAATCACTTCCACAGGCACAAAGTGACATTGTGCATGCAGTGCTTTTGTGAAGCTGCAACTGGGACAGTGAAGCACAAGCTTGGTTCCTGGAGAAAAATGCCTTGGAGGAATGTATGCTTCTGTGTATGTGTGTGGCTTCAACTGCACCTGAACAACATGAAGTGTTGAAGTGGTTTCAGTTGATACCTATGATGGCACCTTGGGAAAAGATAGTATGGCTGGGTGCTGTTCAGTGATTTGGAAGTGTGCTTGGCCACTGGAAGGGTGACAAACTGCTGGCCCTGCAAACCCCAGAGCTTGCCTGGAGAGCTCTGGTGGGACAAGGCAATGGAGTGGGACATGTTGGTGTAGCGTGTGTCGGCGCCCCGTAATCTCCCCCGCCGAAGCCGAGGTTCCGCCACTCCCGCTGATTGAATGTCACATTGGAATGCCTTCAGGTGTTTAACTCACAGGCTTTATCATCGACTGAACTCAGGTGACCTCTCAGCACCTCTTGCCATTGAACATCCTCCCAACCGCTATTGAAAGAAATCAACACCACTCCTACAACATCCCGCCCAACAGGGTATTGGCTACAAATCAACGCTGCTTACAACATCGGCGGTGCTCTTTTCTTCCCTCGCGCTGTGGCGGGCTTTTTTTCTCGAATAAAAAAAAAGGGTTGCAAAACCTAGAAATTCCAGGGATGCTCGTCTGCACGTGTGTTGAATGTATTGTTTTGACGTTGAGCGAATGACCTCGCTCAGATACAATGTATTGTCGCCGGCCTATTCGGCAGGCAAACATTTTCCATACGCTAAGAAGTCTTGCTTGAGAACAAAATACAGAAAGACGTTGCTTGTTTCGACTATCAAGAAAATAAACCCCGACATTTTGTGTTTGCAGGTTTCTAGCTCGCACCGTGAATATTATTATTGCGCATGTCTCCTTGAGAAATGCCTCTCAGTGCACCTTTATTCAACGCCATTTGCCTCAACTGTACGCTTTTCTTTACACCCTTATTTGCAGGAGCTGGAGTACGACAAATTCTGGGAAGAGCAGCTTTTCACTTTGGGATACAAAGGAATTCACAAAAAGAAAACAAGCATCAAGAAGAATGACAGCGTGGGCATTTTCTGGAAGAAGGACAGGTCTGTTCAAGAATGGTAACCTTAATGCACTGAAAAGACCTAACTGTTCTCAGATTCAATCTTCTTCAGAAAACTGAAGTTGAGTACAACATGATTGATGGATGCAGTCCCAGTATGTCAGAGATGGTGAAGCTGGACAATCCTCCTTCATATTCTGATCCCTCTGTAACTGAGAGCAATTCTTTCTTTACTGATTGTGTGGGATTAGTAGCATCACTAGAATGCGCACCAATTACTGCCAGCAATGAGGGAACAACACCTTCCACTGCCATACCTCCCCTGCCATACAACAAGAGACCATGTGTCGTAATAGGGACAACACATCTATTTTGGAGATGGCAGCTACAGCAGGTTCAAATTAATCAACTTTCTGCCCTATTGTCAGCGGCCCACACCCTCGTTTCCTCCGCCTCAGCAAGTGGAAACTACACAACAGTTGGGACTATAATCGCCGGAGACCTCAACAGCATGCCCAACACCGCCGTTACAGCGCGGCCCGAGCTTTCACCCTACATGCTCCACAGCATTTACCCCGCTGCTGTTCAGGAGTACAACTTACATTCTACATCCACAACTACAACTGCAACCGCACTCACTCCAGCACTGGATTCCACATCCACATCCACATCCACATCCACATCCACATCCACATCCACATCCACATCCACATCCACATCCACATCCACACCTGTATCTTCTGCAACGGAAACAAGAAGCGGAGATGATGGGCCTGTTACCAACTTCACCCCAACGTTCCGCGGCTTTCTTGACCATATGTACTGGTCACCATCATCCCTATCCCTCACATCAGTCTGCCGACTTCCCACAATCGCGGAAATGTCACGGGAGATTGGCCTTCCCTCCACAACATGCCCCTCTGACCATGTCCCACTTTTTGCCACCTTTGACTGGGTCTAAGTACCGGAAAATTAAAAACTGAAGAGTAAGGCACTTCTTTTTTTATTCTTTGTGGTTGTTGCAGGGGCAAAATTACATTAGAAGGACCTCATCAAGAAGCATCAGGCTCCCAGACTTCCAGTTCCGAAACTAACCACTGGTTGTGCGTGCCGGCCAAAAATGAGCCCCAGGGTGTGGAGGGTGGTGCTTCATAGCCACTGGGTACATTGGTGCAACTGCCCGGTGTTGTGTTGCAATTGTCACACAGCATTAGGTCATTGCCCCACCCAAAGGCGGCGCTGTGTTGTGATTTGCCGAGTATGCAGTATGCGTGGTCTGTACATTTCATAATGACACCAGAGGGTGTGTTGTTGCGTAGGAGGGAGAAGAGGAAGTTACGGCCACAACAACCTCCTGTGTAGCGCCCTGTGCTAGACCATGGAAGGATGGTGAAGCCGCCAAAAACATCTGGTTGAATATGAGTTCCCGGTATTCAAAGATTTCGCCTATAACCTACAATTGTCTGTGGTTTTTATCACCAGCAGTGTGGGAGAATGTGTGTCACACATGTTGTGAAACGTGCTCGCAGTAAAGCCATGTATTGTTCCACGGAGAAGGAGCTTCCAACGAGGTGGAGTGACACGGCCAACTTCACAAATCCACTTGTGAAGCTGAGCATCCATGGCCACTCCAGTGAGTATTTGGCTTCCAAAGAAAAAACCCTTGTAGGAGATTATTTCTATTCAGTAGGAAATAATATCAAAATACCGGAACAACTGTTACAGTAAGTGGAGATCCAGATATGTCCGCTCCGTCGCATTTGAGTGAGATCTCGTAATCTCCTTCGGTATGAGGAACAAAGTCAAGAACATAGTGGCCTTGGGCTTCTTCTCTCAGTAAAAGATCAGCAGAAGCCGGACCCTATGGATCTTCACTTCGGAAAAAAATTTATTGAGAGAAACTTTCAAACTGGGGCAAATTGTCGAGGGGCTGCTAGCTGTTGTAAATTGTCCAAATCTATCCCGAGTGCTAATATGGAAACTTGTTGTTAAATTGCCGATCACAGGGCCAGAACCGACCTTCTGCATTGTAGATAGGCTTGCATTAACTATAGTAATGTCACCCACAAGAAAACAATGAGGCAGTAGAGACTCATATGGATCAATTTCACATCTTGTATGGCACGGCAGACTGGTTCCACATTTAGAGGATGGTCTTCCAAAGGAGCACTGGCAGCTAAACAAAATGTGGAACTGTTTGGCCCTGAATTTATAACAGAAGCAGCATCAGCGGCAATTGTGGAATGATAGGCAAATTCAAGGGGATCTGAATCCTGCTCTGCTTGCAGAATGCTGGATATCTTTGTCAAATGAGGTGTTGTTCCTACCACACAGCCAGGAGAGATGCCATACCCCATGATCTGCTGTGTAAATATGCAAATCGATCATTGAACGTTGCTTGTCAAGACTTGCAACTTTGTTTCTTTGCTCACTTTCGACTTGCGAAACCATTTCAGCACGTTTAGTCTCGAGGTATGTGTGTAACAACTCGATCTGATGCCAAATTTTTTAAAGGTATCAGTGGAGGAAAGTTATTACCGCACTATTAATCTCGTTTATTCGTTCTTTTTCTTCCTTCTCAGTTTCAGATTTCACACTTTGTATTTGCTCAATATATTCCTATTTGGTGTCACAAAGTATCAAGGAAAAACGTATTCCCTACTCGCAACTCGTATTTCTTTCTTTCAAGAACTGTTTTCGTCAGGTTCATGCTTTCTGACATTGTAGGTTTCGACTGCTGAAGAGGTAAACATCCATGATCTTGATGCTGCACATATATAAATTAAGGCTTCGAAGGCTTGTTACTACATCAATGGCACATATGGTGCAAGTCAATCTGTTGCATTCTGGACAGAACATCGTACAAGGTTGACTATGGGTGGAGCAGTCCCTGCTGTTGAGAGGACAAGGAGGTGCTGCAGTGGGTGCTTGTGACACCTTTTCCACAACGTGATTTCTATGAAATTTTGCATGGGTTTGAGCATGCTTCTCACACATCTATTTGAAGGCAGGGTTAGAGGAGAATGGAAAAATAGTTGCACAACCATGCCACAGGAACTACTTGATCGGCATACTACAGTGGGAGATCGTTTTTTTGAACAGAGGCTGCAAACAGCAAGTGGGGGAGTAGATTGAAGTGTGGAACCCCCGTAAATTGCGCTAAGAGCAACTGATCCCAGTGCCGAATCTATAGTAACACAAGACTTGCTTACACTGCTGCCTTTGCCGCAGTAGACACAATTGACTACCTTCAAATGAGTGAGGTGTGGCACAGGGGCACTTTCTTGAGGTACCTCCGAGTGTTCACTTGCAAGCTTGTCGTTGAAACACTTGTAACATATGCGGTGGTGACAGGGGAATGCGACGGGGTACAAAAGTGCGTCCCCACACACGCCACAGGTCAATAGGGGACTGATATCGGCAGGACAACCCTCCTTCATCCTCAGTCAAAAACAACTAGTGTGATAAACAACACAAACCCCGTGGGAGCTCATCTCTGATACTTGATGTTTATTTTTATATGAATAATGAGATCTTCGTTCTACGGCCACTGTGTTGCTCCTGAACAGTAAAACCCCTGCGTGTCAACCTGTCAAACGAAATGATGAGGACTTAGAGGCAGGAGTCTGAGATTCCAGTGTTCAACGAACAAACGCAAATTATAAAACCAAAACCGGTGTTGGGCTGCACCAATGCAGCAACCAGAGCACCAAGGCGGGATCTCCCCGGCTTCGTCGTCTGTATTTGCAGGGGGCTCGGCGCGGTGGTGGGGACTTATGGGTGTGCTCATCCTCACTGCTCAGGTCGCGCTCATCGTGGCCATCCGTTTTGTTGCTCGCTGCAACTGCATCGGCGGCGCCAACACGCGCAGTTGCTACGGCGATGACGTCATTTCTAGCGACGGCACATGCCAGTACTACCACCGCAACAGCGTGATTGACCAAAATGACATGGACGACGACGATTTTGGTTCCTATGCATCGGCCTCTTCGACGGCAGTTGGTGCGGCGGTTGGCAGTTATGGGAGCGGTTGGTTGTGGTGGGCTTGGGGCGGCGGTTGGTATGTTTTTGGCGCTGGTGTAGGCTGTTTGTGCATTTCAATTACTCTTGCTCTTGGATTCCTTGTCACAGTGGTGGGTCTAGCTTCAAGCTTCAGTGTCCTATATCCTTTTTTTTTTCCCCTCTCAATTCTGCAAGGTTGTCCTACCATTAACATGGCTATGGGTTTGCTATAAAAACCGGCTATTAGAGCCTATTCACAAAGTTAGTTCTTTCCTTCTTTTAAGCCCTCCCTGCTTAGAGGCTGCAGGTATTCACTTACCTAGAGGGCCTGTTTGATGTCCGCTGCCCTCCTGTGAGAGCATCAAGTACGCTTTCTCATTCGTTAATATTTTAATGATTCTTGAAAGGCGTGTCAGCTAGTTCTTCCTGCAACAGTATAATACGTCTTACCAAAAGCAATGGTGAAGAAAGTGCTGCAAGTGAACCTAGTTGCTTTCTTGAAAGTGCTGTAGAGCAGAAAAAAGCGAATGACGGGTCACCTGAACACGAATCCACCAAACTATTTTCAGATTCGCCCCAATCTGGGAAACACCAGGATGGTAGGAACGCCTTGGTAAATGTATCTTACACCATGCAGCTCAAAGAGAACATGTTCTAGACGAACTTTTAGTGAGTGAGCACAAATATGTTGAGTACCTCAGTGTACTGAATGAGGTTAGAAGTGTCTGTTGTCTTCTCTTGAGCTAATTCCACAGTTTTACTTTGAGCCGCTTACAGCACTAGCACAGGACCCTGACACAACCTTAATAACACAGGTCCGCAAACCTGATACACTTGAGTAATATGTGCCCCTTTTCATTCGTCCTTTAGGCATCAATTAATACCATCTTTGGGAATGCGTGCATAATCCTGGCATACCACAAAGTTCTTTTAGAGAATCTTAATCAATGGGATTCGAGTGGTCGCGAGACATCTACACTGTGTGGGATTTTCCTAAAATTGGTATCCTGAATTACATGTTCCATAATCAGTGAGGCTCCTATTAGGCCGACTTTTTCAAGTCGTATATTACATATGTGAATAATTACCCAACAGCACTTGCCGCACTGCGCGAGCAAGAAAAATCAAATGAACAGTTTATTGCCTTCATGCAGGTGCGTTCCTTTTCCTCCTTTTTTCGCTAACCAGGCATACGTTCTAGGAGGCATTTGAAAGGGCCAAGATGAGTAAACCAGAGTCAAATGTACACATTGCCTCTTTGTTAATTATGCCCATTCAGCGAATTCCAGTATGTAGTTTTCTTCAATCTTTATTTTCACTGTTCCTGCAAGAGATACGTTCTTCTTCTTAAGGTATTCTACTCAACCCTCAGAAATTCCCGCTGAAAAGATTTCAGGAGCTTTTGAAATTGACACCCCCTACTGACAAAGACCTGGCAAAACTAGTAGAAGCACTCCACAAGGTTGCCTTGTGTGGTATGCATTGAGTTGGTTGTGTTTTTGTCATTCCGCCTTTCGTGTCCTATTCAGTTTTTTCGGGCACTGCGAATGTGTACTACCCTTTTTCCCCAATCTCCAGGTGGAAACTGTAGCCCAGCATTTAAATACAAGAAAGCAGCATGCAGAAAACTTAGAAAAACTGTACAAATTACAGCTTCAATTTACTGGGTCCCTTACTGTAAGCTATTCCTATTTTGTTACAGATTTCTTTACCCTAACAACAGAAACAACTTGTCAACGAGCCAAGTCGACAATATGTTTGGGAAGGGGAAGTATTTCAGATTGATACACACAACGCTCTTGCCTCAAGAACTTTATTTATATTCACGGATTGTTTTTTGATAGCAAAAAATTTTGGGTACCTGGCACTATTCACCTCCAACTTTGTTTCTAACAGAAATCCACAGAGACCATTACAAAGTTACGGCCTTAGCATACTTTCAATCAGTTATAAGCATCACCACCGAATCAAACAGTACGTCCACCTCCAACTACCCAAATTGCTAACAATAACTAGCCTTATCGGTCTGCGTTGATCTTAATGACGAGGCCGTAGAGCACATTAACATCTACACAAGCAACACAACAGATCAACTTGCGGCAGATAGTCCCTGCTTCTGCGCACTGAAGGCTGAATATGACAACTTCTTGGAGAGAATGACTTCTTTCAAGGAGAAGAGACGAACTTTGTAAAAAGAAAACTTACTTCCGAAAGAGAAAGTATTGTTGTGTTAAAAAAAACTCGTTTTCTTTATTGATTCCCAACACACAAGGAAAATAATCAACCCTCAGTGCTTCATTACACTCTGGAGGCGAGCCATGAAACTTTTTATCTTCGGGTCATTGGCATACTCAGCCATTTTGTTTGGGTCTGGAATGAGGTGGTGAGTTGAAAACTTGCATTCGATAGAGCAAAACAAACCTGACATAACGGAAGTAAGCTTGGCCATAAGTGCCGGATCCTTCATTGCAGCGGCAAGCTCTGGATCGGCAAGAATCTTCTGAATAGTTGCTGGATCAAATCCTCCCATTCCACCCATACCGGGCATCCCACCCATTCCGGGCATCCCTCCCATTCCAGGCATTCCACCCATACCGGGCATCCCTCCCATACCGGGCATTCCACCCATTCCTCCAAAATCGGGCATCCCTCCCATTCCTCCCATACCAGGCATTCCACCCATTCCGCCCATCCCTGGCATTCCTCCCATTCCAGGCATCCCACCCATACCGGGCATTCCTCCCATTCCTCCCATACCGGGCATTCCTCCCTTAGGCATTTCTGGAAGAGTTGAGTTTAAAGACCTACCGAGATTGGAGGTTAACCTCTTTGTCTGGCTTGCTCAGCTTGCTCAGCTTTTTGTCGTTCAGCTTTTTGTTTTTCTGCTCTCTCCTGCTCCATCTTCGCGCGTTGCTTTTCTTTGATTTTCCTGTCAAAATCTTCACGAGCCTTCAAGCGAGTCTCGACCCACTTCTGCAGTTGGTAGGCATTTTCATCCCAATCCAATTTGTTGCCTGTTTGAAGATCACTTCTGGCCTTCTCATAGTGCCCCAGATGCCTGTGTGCTTTTCCACGGACTTTGTAGGCCTTGCCACCATCCGGATTTATTTTGATAGCAACATCACAGTCTCGAATAGCAGCACGAGGCTTCTTCATTCTCATGAGGCAGTTGGCGCGGCATGCGTACAGAATGCTGGAGCGCGGATTGCACTTGAGTGCCTCAGTGAAAAGTTGGACGGCACCTGTATTGTTTAGACTTGAGGGTATGAGAACAAGTGGTGCATACGCTCATCGTCTCCCATATTCTGTGCATCCATGGCTTGCATCTTAATGTCGTTTGCTTGAGCCATTTGATCCTCAGACACCTTTTCATTGTTAGGAGGAAAACAATTCTACATCGACACACTTCAGCATTCTCGTCTGGAATAGGGAGATCAGGGTCATTATCCTCTGGTATCAATTCTGTGTCTGTAAAAAGGAGTGGTTAAGTAAAGTACACACCCAAACAGTAAATAAAACACAATTAGAGCACAAAGCACAAACAAAGAGGAAAAACAATTATTATAAATTTAATCGCACTCCAATGCACAGCACCACAGAACAGAACATAGATTCTTTGGATTCAATTGAATTGTATTGAATTAAATTAAATTAAATTAAATTGTGAAGTTAGAAAACATTGGAAATGAATTGAAATACACCTTCTTCCTCCTCGAATTTCTCCTCAGGCTCAGCAGGAGGGGGAGCAGGCTCCGCGGTTCTCTTGGGCGCCGCGGTTGGCTCCGGCATGGGCACGTCCTCGCGGTGGGGCGACGCCGCGGTCTTGGCCTTGGGGGGCGCCTCGGGCGCCGGCGGGACGCGAGCGCCGAGCGACTCGAGGTAGTCCTTGAAGAACGCAATCTCGGGGTTGTGCAGCACCGAGGGGTCTTTGCGGCACACCTGCACGTTGGGCGGCAACAATGAAACGGGGATGGGGTTAGCGGCCGCGAGGAATTAGGGCGCGAAGGGTGGGTAAGGGGAGTTGTACAAGAAGGCGCTGTTTGAAGTCTGAGGAGTTCTTTGTGCTCTCTTGTGAGGAAGTCCATGGTTGGTTTCCGGCCTGTGGTGTGACTTGGTTTTGTTTTCTTTGCTGTTTTGCTGAATTTTTTTCTTCTTTCGGTTGGAGGGACATGGTGATGATGAGATATGCATCTGAATTACATCCCGATGAAATTCGAGTGGCTTTTCCAGGGAATCACTCATGTGTGTGGCAAGGGCTTGGCAGCAGGAATGATGTTGGGCCCTAATCTCAGCCCATTTTGTTGTGCATTTGTTTGCTGAACGAGAGAGGTGTCCAAAACCTGAGGAATTGGAGCCTCATCAATCAATGACGAAAAATCTCATTTGATTTCTTTCAAGAATGGACGTTGGGCCGATATTGGAGGCGGAGAACTTAGCGCACCCTTTGAGGCCCATCATACAAGGCACTTTAATTCCCCTGCCTTGTCAAGCGTTTTTGCTTGAAAAAACAAACTACTCATTAAAGCACAACTGCAGAGCACAAAGAGAACTCGGCAATCGCAAACTTGAAGAAGGTTGTGTCTGCAAAGTATGCTGAGATTCAAGATCAGTGCGGGTTCCATTATCAGGTTTGTTCCTTCCTCGTGGCATTTCTGTTACTACTACTGCCTACCTTGGCTTGTTTCTATTTATGTTATGGACATTTGCCAACACTTGCAAAGGACTTCATAAAAAGTGTGGAGGCTCTTCTTCAAGTGCAGAAGGAGTTAGTTGTGCTCAAGGCTGGAATGAGTGAGTTCAATACAACACTTCAGCAGGAGGGGAAGACCATTTTGTCATCTGTATATTCTTGCAACATGTATTTTCTCTTTACAATTCAAATACATGTAGTCAGAACAGCTTCTCAATGCGCGTCGTATGCAATTAAATATGGCTGAAACTCGGGAAATTATGCAACAGGTGAGAAGGTCATCCCAACCAATCCACCTGACATCCTTCAGTGTTTACAAATGGTTACACTTATACAAAGCCTTAATAAACACATTGAAGATAAGAACTTCTACAGAGCCCAGAAGGTACAATTTGATTTTGATTTTTCATTAATCGAGAAAAATGTTTCAAGGTTTTGGAACGTATAAAGACTGTCTTCCTTCCACAATTGTCTAAGTATACATTCGCACAAGAGTTTGGTCTGTCATTCCTTACACCTTTTTAAGCTAATAAGTTTTATCGTTCAGAGCGAACACAAATTCCCGCCATTGAAGCCCAAATAAAATCTTCTCTGCTCTCAGAATACCGTGTATGGCTCACCAAGTAGCTTTTCTTATTGATTTATTGTGATCTCTCATTATTTGCTACCACAAGCATATGGAATCATTCCTACCAAATAGGATCTTTTGCAATTGGGCAAAAGTCTGCAATGCTACACAAACAAACAGAATTGCTCAAAAGACAACAACAGGAGGCAGCACTCTTCCGGTTTGAACTTTAGAACGTGATCATTATTAATTCCCCTCAGGGACCAATTACAAGGAGCACTTGATTGCGCCCCAATACAAGATGGCTGTGGTGAACTGCTCCGAAACTCTGGAATGAGTTCATCATCTGCACGGTTGGGTGTCAGCACACGAAGAAAATCCCATGCAGTTTTGACTGCAACAGGTGGTGGGGGTGGACCTTCACCCCTTGGCCATTCAAGCCATGAAGCCAAACCTAGACCAGCTAATCCATTCATGAATGATCCTGGAACACAAGGAAAATCCAATCCTCAAGGTACTAATTACTCTTCTTGGCACAGTTTCAACTTCATCAGAGGGTGTATTTGATGCTGTCAAGTTAGACTTTGCACCACTCTACCAGTGTTTGTATGTATATACGAATATGAATTGCCTGCAAGACTTCGTAGCAGAATTCTTGCAGAACAGAAAGGTGCACATGTATTTCCTTTTTTGGAGTGTTCTTATCCTGTCGTGCTATAGGCACATCATGAGAAACTGTTTACTGTAAGTCTTCATACATTGTTGAGTTAAAGACTGCCCCAAAACAAGGTCACAAAACCTCTCAGTGATCTGGAAGCCCGAAAACAGTACTTACACACAATTGCGGGCTACTTTATTGTAGATCAAGCCATTGTTCACACGACAACAAATCTTTTATCACCGGTGATGGTATGTACTCCCAGGTTCCATGTCATATTAATATATTGTCTCAGATAGAGCAAGACTGGCGACTAAGCCTTGCACAAATTAAAGTTGCCCTTTACGAGCTCGTTTCATCCAGCCAGTCAAGTCAAGTTTTTATGGAGGTTTCACAATTTTGAATGATTGCTCTGGCTGCACTTTTTACTTTGTTGTGTCGTTTTCTAGGTGAAAGATATGGTAATTCTCTTTTCCTTCACCATGCGGGCCTATGGGTATGATATGGGACAAATTTTTGAATTCCTGGAGAAAATAGCAACTTCGTACTGTGATCTACTATGCGATGAATGTGGAACTCAGTTTTATAAAGTGCCTTCATTTTAATTCTTTTTTTCCTCACAAACTTCCATTCAGCTTCTGTCTACAGAAACCTGGAAACGATTTACATATCCAGCAAGTCCTTCACTCTGGGAGCTCGAGATGCTCACGGAGCTAGATACAGAATTCAAGTTTTTTGCTTCTCATTTTCCGAAAATTGGTTTTAACGTGGATTTAGGCCAAATACCCAAGCCCCCTATTCCAATCTGGTCATGAACTTCTTCAACCTGATGAAGAGTTTCCTTGATGACTGTTTCAAGTACTCTCAGAATTTATCTGAAATGGATAATCTCCTTGCTCATGTATACCATTAAACCGTTCTCATTACCTCATCAACCACTTAAGGCTGTTGATAAAGCAATTGAATCATGCTGTCTGCAAATACAATTATTCATGAGCTCACTGGTCCGGGAGAACAACCTGCCGGGAGCAGTGCAGCTCACAATCGATATCCAGTACCTCAAGAATTGTGGCCCACTTGTTGGGAATATGTTTGGTGATAAAAGGTAGCCCTACCACTGTTCCCCCCTTCTCTCATTTGACACTTTCTCCTCCCCCTTCAGTGAGATGGGCTGGATACCGACAGTAGATGAAAACCAATTATTAAAGAAAACGGCAACCGAGTGTATCATTCGGATGTCGGATATAAATGAAAATACCGTTAGTAATCTCTTTGTATCCTTTGCCCCGGATTACAATTGGTAATACCCTCCACACATACTTTGATTTTTAAACTTCACACCAAAGGACTTTAGCTTCTTTAACGAAATCTGAACCCCATCCTTTTGTGAATAGTAACATCCCAACTGATTTGTAAGAATCTTACAACTTCATAAAACTGCAGACCTTCACATGTGCATGCTATCCGTAAATACTGCGATTAAGGATCTCCCACCACTTCTCGTTATTGATGTTCTGAATAGACTTTTCAAGGCAATTGCAAATAAAATGATGGTGTGGAAAAGCCCCTTTGAGTGGAAAGTCTTTTAACAAAAGACACAGGATATGCTTTGTAATAAAACTATCGGGAAGTATACATTTCCATCAATTCAGGCCTTTAGTGTGGATGTGATTCATGTCGAACAGATGGTCTGTGATTTCCCATTACATCCACCACAGGGATGGGTGGCCCCAGACCGTACAAAATTCTTCGCTGAGCTCCGCCAGGTAAAATTCCGTTTGAACTGTAGCAACAGACCTGTAGTAGTCTAACCATAACTTCAGATGTTAGACTTGATACTCTCCCCAAACGTGGAAGAGGTAAAATACACTTTTATTATTCAGTTCTCACCACAAAACAGTTCATGGATACGAAGGTGAGAGAAAGCCGCTACTTCCTTCTCACAGACTATGGAAAACTTTCCTCTGTTTTGTCCAGGTTTATATCCCATGGAGCAATCATTTTGGTTAACTTTGAATCTCAAAAGAATCCGAGATACTTCACTGTTCATAAAGGATAAAAAAATGAAAGGTGTGGCAAATTTGCTAAAGTGGCTTTCCACCAGAGCCTCGTCCCGTTCCTAATTCACCCAAACAACAAGAAAAAAAAAATTGATGTGAAGTGTATTGTTTGTTGGAATGAAGCGTTAGCCTCCGTGCTCCTCCCATAATCGAGGTACCCCAACCCTAGTCCTCTGAAGAAAAGTTGATCCAAAAAAAGTAGAAAGTTTTCAAAAAACCTTCTGAGACGATGGACCCAAGCAGTCATCCACAGCAACCGGAGAAGAGACCGAGATCCCACAAGCTCCCCTCAGCCTCCCACGACTACCACTACGACGACCGCACCAGACGCCCCGAAGTCGGCAGACCAAGTCCAACCCACAATGACGTTTTCCCCCAGCCAGAACCGCTTCCAATGAGGAGGCTGAGGAGGGAGGTGTGGCACTGAAGGGGGCCGATTCAGCTGAAAGGGGTAGCGATGTGGAGAGGGTCCCGACGCCAGATGAAAATGAAGACATAGATCCTGCGCGGTTCCCATCATGTTTCTGTGACAGTGTCAACAAGGAGCCAAGATCACCTTTTCCCTTTTCCCCACCTCGATCAACTTGTGCATTGGAGCCTCAGCCTGAAGATCGTTCACCAGAATTACATTACAGCCCAAGATATGCCATGCACGGCGGGAAATCTCATGTTCTATCAGGTGGCTGTTCTGCTTGTGCAGACAGATTCAGTAAGGCTCTTCAGGAGGACACCCTGGTGTGTGGAGAAGCCATTGGGGAGGAAGGGTCTCCAAGCATGATGGTGTTCAACGCCATCTTTGACGGTCATGGAAAGCGATGTTCTCGGTACACACTAGTAAATAATTTTTTATTCCCCTGCCCTTCTCTTTTCTAACACAAAACAAAAAGCTATCTTCGTGATGCAATGTACCAACTCGTAAAAAACCATTATGATCAAGCTTCGTTCGACAATGCCATTTCCAATAAGGTACCACATCCAGCCGGGAACCACCACAACTTGCACAGAGGAAGGTATGGCTTTTTTTTTTGACATACCCTTCACTGTGGATCTACTAAGAAGATGGAAGGAGCACGTTGGGAGTCCCAGATTAAGCAACAAGCCCATGAATGGGAGGAATTGGTGAAAAAAATTCTATTGGATGCATTCGCCGAGGCTGAAGCTGAGTACACTGGAGACAAATACAAGACATATATCGAGCAACATACAATTGATTTCACTTTGAAGAAGCGAAGCCGCTACCTGGAATTCACATCACTGCACAATACTGGCTCTCATTTCCTTTCTCTTCGGACAACATCAAACAATCTCTCTCAATGGCAGGAGAAGTGCTCCATGGGCTACACCTGGAAGGAATCTGTTTATCCTTAACTTCCAGAGAAGACCCAAATAAATGGAGTGGCGTGGAAACCACTCCGACTTGAGGAAACCCACCCAGCAAAAGAAAAATATGGAAATAGGAGTTTCCTTCCGGTTTATTGAATTCAAATTGCTCAGTAGAATTCACTTGGGCCAGTGTGTGCTCAGAGTGGGGAGCAGGTTGAAATCGTATCTCATTTCGACCTGGGGAAAAGAAAAAAAAAAAGATGAAGATGGCCAATGTCAGCAGGTGCACCCTTGAATTAGGAGCAATTACCGAACATATCGAGAACCGCAGAATCACTCAATCCATGGAACGGAGTAACACCCGTCAACCTGATAATAATAAATCAGAGGAGAGACCACAAGGGAAATATATACATCTCGTAAGTGATTATTCCAACAGACCAAACAACTTGTTCACAAAAATACACAACAATAAAAACAAAACCAACCCTCAAACCAACACAACAATCACTTGGCTTCCTGCACCCTTTGCCTCCTCACTTTCTCCCAGAATTTCTTGTTAAGAGTGGATACAAAAACTCTTTTTGATATTCTTGGGCAAGAAACTCTGGAAGGACTGCACGCTGCAATCAGGAAAGGAGGCCTTAGGGATATTATGGAGAAGGTAGGTTATCCTCTCTTCTCCTTCTCTTTTCTTATTCAAAACAAAGTTTGAGCTGAAATCTGCCCCTGCGAAGTTGAAACCGTGCATTGATACTGAAATCAAGCCAAATGACTCTGTTGGGGCCGTAGCCGCCGGCGTACACAAAACTAGAAGATGCGAACCTGCAATCAAAGACAAAGTCAGATCAGGGGATCAGACACCCGGCGACCAGTTCCAAATTTGTATTTCATCATAGCAGCATTACACGTTGTGGGATATCCGTAGTTGGGGGCAAAGTCCAGTTTCCATTGCAGAACATTGGAAGGGCCCAGAAAATGTGAAGGATACAAGGCCACCCCGTAACATTCAGGTTGCAAGGGCAGCAAGAGGTTACCTGTTCCATTGCACACCACAGAATTACTGTACTCGATCCAGGGCTTTGTGTTCCAGCACTGGTAGTGAATTTTCCACAGAGCTGCCACGTCAATCAGATAGTATCATCCTCCAATTACACAATACAGTGGGAGATATGGAGGGGCACAGGGAGATGGGAGATTTATGTTTGTGCGCTTCCTGTTTTTTATAGGCTTCTCAGTATGTGAAGGCATGCTATTTGACAATATCAGAGAACAACCCAAGACCCCTCTTGAAATAACCAGTGAGAATGAAGGGACTACATTGAGTTTTGGTAAAGCCTTTTCTAGGTCAGTCTGAAGTTTTTTTCCCCATTCAAAAGCGGTGCTTTCTAACCCTTTCTTTTCCTACAAAGAGGTGGATTTGGAAAACTTTATAGAGCATGCAGCATGTGCCATGATAACATACCAACATTTTTGATGCTATCCGTAACTCTATCACATGTTTATATTGTGATGTCATTGTGAGTAAACTTCCCACAGTAGCCTTATATACTTATATCCTCACAGCATCGACGGAATTACACTTGAAGCTATGGTTAAGCAATCCAGGTTACCAGAGATGATTGTGAGAAAGCTGGCCACTGAACTACTCAAAGTAAGATTACTTTCGAACGTGCATTTCCCGGTAGAACACTTTAGTACGGATGCCCAGCAGCTCATCAGGGCCATGCTTCAGCCGGATCCTGACAAGAGAGCAAGCCTTGACGAAATAATTCAACATCGTTGGGTACACCTCAGGCCTGCCAGAATATACTGAGGCCCTCTGGTGATCATTAATTTGGGAGACGTCTACTCTTCTGATCCTCATGAAAAACTTTCCCATTCTTAAATAGAGGAGGTTTTTTGTTTTTCTATTTTAGCCTCTGTCAATGTGATTCTAGCATCGTGGGAAAGAGGATGGTTGCGGTATTAGTGGCACAACAACAGCTCCATGGCTTCATAACGAGAGGGGGCCCCAAGTGGCTGGCGCATAAGCCACGTGCCTGAAACGGCGTCAACAAGGTCCAAGTGTGTATCTTCAAGAAAGACGAGGAATCCGTTTACACAGCAGTATTTTTTTGTGGGGTTGATGTAGACCCTGCAAGGTCTCTCAAAGTTCTCAGTGGAAAACAAGCTGAATGCTTCCGTCTTGGTGTCCCACTCCAAGAAATGCCTTGGATCAACCTTTTCGACGTGGTAATCTCCGCTACGCAGCAGTTTCCGCGTTTTTAAGTTCTTTAGCTCAATGATATTGCCATGGTTTCCTACCCAGCGCATTATGGATGCAATCAGCACATGTTTTCTTGAGTGCAAAGCAAACGGGTTTGTTCGAGTTCTGACATAGCCAGGGAATGTTTGCTTCACGGATATTTGTGATTCTTTGTAGCTCACACCCAAATCGACAAGCCACAGCTCTTCCTTGCTGGAATTATGGGGCAGCATAGACACCACCGCTTCATCTCCCTCAAGCAAGTCAATCCACAACATTGCACGCTCACCACTCCACCCAACCTTCACAACACTGTCAATTGTTTCCTTTTTTGTCCAGTCCGACATCGTAGGCCACATTGCGAAATCGCGCTTGCAGTCGTTCTGCAAAACGGCCCACTTCCCGTTTTTCCTGAAGAGCCAGTCGTCGGGAATTTGCGCCGGGCCATAAACCACAGGAAAAACTGTACTTGCGGTGCCACAGGCGTCGAAATGTTCCCAGTCGCACACGTCCACGCGGCCGTCGATCCACGCCCTCACCACGCAGTCTTCCTCCTCCCCCCTCCCCAAAATCCCTGCAACTCCAAGCACGGCGCATCTGGCGCCGCCGTAGTCGCCGTCTCCGTCGTCGTCTTCGCTCGTGAACTTTGGCCTCACCAGCACCACGCCGAGTGTGCAGGACACCCCGACGAGATACATCGCGCTGCCGGGCTGCGACCCCGCCTCCCCCGCGTCGCCGCAGCGGTGGTGCCCGGGCGGCAGCATCCCCCCCTCGCGGACGTCGCCCCAGTACACCGGCCGCCTCCTCTGCGCGCCGACCACCAGAGTCCTGGCTACCGACATGACCCACTGCTGGCCAATTGCGTCGGCGAGGACTGGGGGCGGCAGCACGCGGGCGGGGCTGAGGCGCCCGCACCGCGCGTGGTGGCTCAGCCCAAGCGCGACGAATTGTTCTCGTGCCCACGCAACGTGCTTGGTCGGGGGTTGTTGGGCGCCACCGACAGACGCCGACATTGAGCGATCAAATCTTGCTTAGTGGAACACTACGGTTGATAGAAACGGCAATTCCAAATTATAAAGAACAACTTATTTGGAATTCGTTTGGGTGTGTGATGGCCTTGTGGCTCAAGCAATGAAAGGAATGCCTGTCCGTGTTTTCTTGCGGTATTCCTGGTAGGCATTCCCGAACTGCTCGATAAGTGTTTGCTCTTCATACCTAGAAAAGTGTCAAATACGGGAAGAGGGGGGATTATGAAGGTACTGAATCCTCTCAGAAAAGAACTTCCAAGCAACCACAGCGAACGCCAAGCTTGAAATAGGATTGGCCAGCATGATTTGCATTGCAACGCACCACCAGAACCATCCCATATAAGACGGGTGGCGAAGGACACTACGAAAACTGTAAAGGTGTATCCCCAATGCGGATAGTAAAGGTACCCATATATCCCAGTTGTAACAAGTTTGTGATCATCGCGTTTGTCCTCCTCTATACAATGATTGAAGTTAGCACCTGCTGTTGCCATACTAAGCGTTCGTAGGAACTGTCCGGCGGCAACAATTGAGAATCCAAGTAAAGTGAGGTTCCTTGATATAGAGAATAAATAAACTACTAAGATAGAGGTACAGTAATATACGTGTGCTGCTTGAGACCAGGGAAGAAGTAACGTTCAACAAGGTACTCGGTAATACAAAATCCCCAGGCAATTGTGTACTCCGTGCTGTGATCAAGCAAAAACGCTATTTGGAAAAACAAAGGTGAAAATACGAAAAAAAAAAAAAACATGGATCCCTACAGTGTCCCGACAAGTCATGGGGCCGTTTGAGAGCAACAAAAAGCCATTCCCACATATGGAAAACAGACATGCTGATTCCCAAAAGTGCAAAGTTGAGCCAGGAAGGCGCCATGAACACCACGGCAACCCCAGCACCAAAAACGAGGCCCAGGCCCCAACCGATGGCCACCATCAACTCAATACTCTCCCACGTGAAAAGCTCACGTTTTTGTTGCCCTCTCATTCGTGCTGTATAGTAATAGTAGAGGCTACAAAACACTCGTTGGTTTACTTGGTTTTTTTTTCTTTCTTTCGGGGTTTTCGTTGTGGGTCGCGAAAAACGTCTGCTTCATTTTTTCAGTGAAGGAGTGGAGTGTAGACTAAACGGACCAACGCTCAATTGGGCGAATTGGCTTCCCCCTTTGTGAAAGTAAGAAGCAACCACAGCAAATAGGGCGATAGAAATACTGAGGGTGTTGACATCTGGGCACAGAAGGAATCGATCGTGGTGTCAGTGCTTCTTCATCCCTCTTTGTTGTTGCTTCTTCAACCTCTCCTCCGCAGCGGAAGCCATGAGTGCCCTTTTGGCGTCCGCGTCGTCCGACGCAGGGGTGCCGCCAGACGATGCCGACGTCGATGTTGTCGTCGACGAACCCTCTGTGCCTCCTCCAAGTCTCTCCCCTTTCTTCCCACATATGCACCCCATCACCCTTTTTTCAACCAACGGAAGGGTTTTCGTTTTGTGATGAGAGAATTTTTCCGTTGCTTTCACCACAACAAACCAACGTACAGGTAGTTTGACAACCCTTCTATTCGAATTTTGAAATGTCACACGGTGCTGCTAACCCTCTGCCGGAGCAAGAGGAGGATGCAGCGGTTGTAGAATCAAAGGTTGTTGCAGTCGCCGAGTTGATGAAGACAGCTAGGCACCCTGTAGTCTTCACTGGGGCTGGCGTGTCTACTTCAGCTGGAATTCCTGATTTCAGGGGACCAAATGGTCAGTGGACACTACTGGACCAGGGTCGCGTGGCTGAATTGAAGCCATGGGGAGAAAGGGGCAAGTTGCCATCACCTACTCTGGGGCACATACTTATCAAGAAAATGGTGGACTCAGGCCTCGTGAAGTTTGTCATCACCCAGAATGTGGATGGGTTGCACTTGATGAGTGGGATTCCGTATGATAAACTTGCTGAGCTGCATGGAAGCAAGTATAAGTTGTATTGCAGTAAATGCGGGGCAGGATATGCCCCTCCTCCATTCTCGGATCCTCCAAACCTTGCAGAAATGCCACACATGGCCTGCTTCAAACCGGGTGTGGATGATCCAGATGACTTTGGTGTGTTTGGAGAATTGATAGGAGTGGGATTTGGTCAGAACCTCCCACGCTCTGAATTGGAACTGGCTACCCACCACAGCAAGCTGTCTGACTTAGTTATAGTCCTAGGTTCCAGCCTTCAAGTAACCCCAGCCTGCAATCTCGTGGAGTATAGTTTTGCAACAAATGGAGGTCACCTTGTAATTGTGAACCTACAACCAACTCCATTTGACTCAGTGGCCCACACTGTAATCAGGTGCCGCACAGATCACTTCATGCAAAGGCTTTCTTCCCTCCTTGGCATCACACCATAAACCCCTGTATTGTTATGTACCTTTGATGATGTGATGAAACCGGATACAAAAGTAGAATAAAGCCAGAACGAAACGGTTGGTTTTGTTGAATTAAACATTTCCATTAAAACTAACAAAGTGACATGAGGCACGCTTCAGTGGCTCTCGTTCTCCTTGTTGTAGCGTCAGGAGTTATTTATGGAGCCTCAGGGGCTCCCACGAGCGGTGCGAGGGGCATCGACATCGCCTACGCACTCCTGACCCAGTCCGAGTGGAACTGCCTCAGGTCAACAAACAACCACACAGTTGCCATAATTGAGTCCTGGCGCGGCGTCAATGGCTACAACACAAACGCAAAGCCCAATACTGACATGGCCCTCGCTGCGGGATTCACAACCATAGATTACTATTTCTATCCTACTGTTAAAAACGACGCTGCCACTCAGGTTCAGTTTTGATTCCTTGAACTCCAAGCTCTAACTATTTATTGTCCATGGAAATTATTACTGCGTCTGAAAAGTGAATATATGACAGTTTTATTTATATTAAACATAAAATTACACCGTCGCATTCTAATGCTTGTGAAGGTGGAAACTTGTATTTCTAAGATGACTTCTGAAGGACTCCTTGCAAGCAAGCCAATGATATACATAGATATTGAACAACCGAGTGGGTGGTACAGCTCGTGCAGCAGTAATGTGGCAGTGCGTTATTTTTTCCTCTATTTTCATGTCTCTAACACTTCAATGAAGGTCGTTACTACCCTGGTTGAAACCTTCGCCTCCCTGTATGACTCTACACGCATTGGTTTCTACTCAGAAGTTGATAATTGGAAAACGGTGACTTCCACATTCCTTGAACCTTAATACCAACATAAAACAGATTCTTTGCAACACCTGCAACTGGTCCAGCTACGCACTATGGTGGGCTGACTGGGATGAAGTGAAAGACTGCAGTGCATACAGTAGCTCCGGGAACAAGTTCGGTTGCTTCTCCTGGCCTTTGCTCAAACAATACATTGGCGACTACTCTGAATGCGGGATTGGGGTTGATGGAAATATTTATTGTTAAAAAAAAAACCCAAATTGCTGTTCCTTCTTTTACTTTGCGCCAAAAAAAAGAACCTTTAGGAAAAATGGAAAATTGTTTTTTTTTGTTGTACAACAAGGGATGTCAAACGGGTTAGTGTTTGTCCTGTTCCCTTCTTTGTGTGGAGGCTTTGTTGCTACCAAGAACTGCAGGATGTGAGAAGCTGGCCAAAGTTCTGCAGGGGAACCCCAAATTTGTTAGGAAGCTGGCCGTAGAAGTATGACAGAGCCCTTCTATGTGCCTCGGCAGCCTTGTCCACCGTGTCTGCATGAATGAACGAAGAGGCGATTTTGCCTGGATTAAAAATGTTAATACTTTGCATTAGGCAGGCAATTGTGCGGTACCATTGACCCTGAACTTGTAATCCCAGAGGCCAGGTGTAGTCACCTGCAGTATGGACCTCATTTCCTCGGCACTTTGCTCCAAATAACGTTCATCAATTGCAACAGTGTACACTCGAATGGACACCACAAGGTCTAATAATTGTAAGATTGGTGGGTAAAAAGTAATTGAGAGAATGTGTACCAATTCTGATAGGTCTTGCTGGATAAAAGTTAGAACGCGGGAGATAAGCAAAAAGTGCACATGCTTGGAGGAGATAGAACAAGAGCTTTAGCTCTTTCAGAATCTGGAGAATAGCTCTCCGTGCTGCCATCCGGTGAGGATTCAATTGGATTAAAGCGGCGTTTTTGAGATGGTGGTGGTGATGGTGGGTTAAGAAGATCAGGAGGACCCCCAGAGCCAAAAACGAAATGATTCGTTAATTCTAGTTGTTTCCGAGAATTAGAAATATAATGATTGATATTGGGATTTACACACCCAACTGTTTTGTGCAAGGTTTATTGTCCCAGGAAAGCAATCTGAAAGGGAGGGAGTGTATCTGAAGGTTCCCAAACTTCATAACTAGGACAACATCAGAGTGCAAATGTCCTCTGAAAGGATAATTAACGAGACTTCTTTTTTTTTAAAAAAGGCAAGTACTTGGAGGATGTGCACAAGGATCGGCAATTATCAAGCACGTATTCTTCAAGAGTGTCATCATCATCCGCGGGATGATTGGTAACTTTAAAAGCGGACTGAGTGGCAGCCACCCCAACTCGCACAACACTGCCTATGGTGCACTTTGTGCATAGAGCAGGTGCTGGAAATTGTTCAGTAAAATATTCAATCAGTAAAAATAAGGTACCTTTTGGAAGCCCTCCGGGGGTGGCAGTAAAAGGCACGGCATCCAAAGCACAGCTCAGTATCTGCTCCTTCGAAAATTTGTATTTACTGCTCCAAGTGAGAAAATATTTTCCAAAAGTTGGAAGTACCATCTCCAAGAAGAGTAAACCATAAGTGCCACAGAGAACGTTCTATTCTTGAAGAAGCGCCTATCCACTGGTAATCGTATGTATGGACCGCGAGGGGCAGACGGGTCTGCAACAGGAGAATTTGCCGGGGACGCGGAATTTGAGGTAGTACCATGAGCAGGAGGGTTCCCATTGGAAGGCTGACCACCTGAGTTGAAAGGAATAGTTGGGCTGCTCGTTAACGGAGCTGCAGCAGGGGGACTTCCATTTGATGAAAAAAGAGTGCTTGGCTGAGAAGACTCGTTCCTTGCCGTGAGTGAGGATATTCCAGGAATAGAGAAACCAAGCTGTCCGTCCATCCTCGGCGGCGAGTTTGACATCGACCTCGGCAGCGAATCCGAAGGCGGCGAAAGAGACCTCGAGTGCGAGCGAGATACGGATCGAGATACGGTACCCTGAGTAGGAGCCAGCATCTGGCCCAGAGGAGGCAAACCCTGCGAGCCAGCAGAGGAGCAACCCCCCTGAGACTGGGCCTGTATCCCAATCTGAATCTCGCCAATCACGTCCCCAGAGCCGGGGCCCGTGACAGGGACAGGGAGCCCGTTCGCGCGAGCCGTAAATAGCGCCGCGGCCGGCGTGGGAGGGCGCGTCAGCAGGTGGAGCAGCAGCGAGCCAATGTCCGCGCCGGTGCCGGCGTCGCCGAGCGGCGGGGAGGCCGAGGCGGACGACATGGTGTGCTGCAGCGACGCCAGCGCGACCGAGCGGGGCGACGGCCCGCGGTTGGCAGTAATCCCCTGCAGGCTGTCGATCAGGGACTGTCCCATAAGCCCGCCGTAGAGCAGCGCCGACTCCTGGGTGTTGTTGTTATTGCTACTGCTGCTGCACTGCTGGCCGCCCTTGGAGGTCTGCTGCCTGTTGGACGTTCGGCTTGCAGTTGTTGTGGTTGTTGTTGTAGTGTTGGCGTTGCTGAACATCGGAGTGCTGAAACCTGGACGGACTAGTTGTTGATGATCCTGGGAGTAGGAGGGGCACTCGTCTTGGTCTTCTTCTTCCTGCTGGTGTTGTTGGTTGTTGTTGGGGCCGTCGTCGAGAACTGGGCTTCCACGTATTTGGAGACGCTCCAGGGTCTCGTCGTCATAGCCCTGTTGTTGGCTGTTGTTGACGAGCTGCACCACGTTGACTTTGTGGAGGGAGAGGGAAGGCGATTGTGGGACGGGCTGCGACTGGGGCTGAAGAGGCTGTTGTACGGGGGAAATCGTGCCGGATCGAGGGCCTTGTTGGGGTGCAGGTTGCATGTTTTATTTTTTAAAATTGTTTCTTATTGATAAAGCCAAAGGTTCGATTCTTGTCAAAACCGGGCACACTGCAGCAGAAAGTTAAAACAACCTCAAAAATAACCACTGCGGATTATTCCTAAAGACGGAAAGCCCGCTCCTTGCGCTATCTCAGAAGAGAACTTGACAGAAGGTTCTATCCGGAACATCAAGGAAAGGAAACTCCTTTTCCCGATCTTGGGTTCCACCCACGTACCAAAACAAGTCTCAAGTCCAGTTGATTATACGCCTTCTTCGCCTCCCATGTTGTGTTTTTTCGTAACAACGCAAAGGTGAACCTTATCACAGTATTCCACTATTGACGCGCATCTTCTTTTTGGTCTATTTAAGGCAGCTCAGATCTAGACACATTTACAAAATAGAGACATGAACAACAGGGCGTTGTGAGGAGATAATTGCACATATCAGAATAAAAGTGTGACTGTATTTAGTTACCAGGAAACGAACTCTTGGCCCCGCGGGGTCTTTGGCTTCGCAGGCTCCATTCATAGCACTATCCTAAACTTGCGAGTTTATAGTGTGCAGATACGATAGAGGGACTGCGGATACAGCCGTTAAGGTTGCGGTGGTAATACTTCAAGACCAATTGCATTTGCCAATTGTTCCACACAACAAAACCTTGCCATTCCCCTCCCTGTGGAACTATTAGAATTATTAATAATTCTAGTAGTACCGGGAATCTCCGCTTCCGCTTGGGTGACTTTCTGTTGGTATTTCTTAATAGAACACCATACATGTTAGCCACAGGTGTTTGTTTTATTGTAGGAATGAGTAAGTTGTTGGGAAAGAAAGAGAAGTGTACCTTGGCGACTCTGTGGCTCCCTCAAAAGTGGCAGTCCAGGGATTTTAGGAGGATATCAGGGAGTGAGAGTGGTAAAGTATTTATCAACATATGTTCCATTTTTCTGTTAGTCGTGAGCTGTTGTCGTGTATAAGAATTGGACTCAGTGAAGACTAATCGTTTAAGTGAAATGGCACTTAGACGGGGTTTGTGGTCTGGTCATAAGAATTGAGCTCAGTATTTGTCTAACAGTATTACACTCCCGCTCCACCACCTATAAGCAGCTGGTTTTCTGAACAGGTATCAAGTAGGGCGACGTGTACCAGGGTGCGAGTGGCAGGACCACTGCTCCATGAAACACACAACCGAGCGCCAACTACGAGGATATCCTCAATTGAAATGGTTGTAGTCTTTGTGTATTAGGTTTACTGTTCTGCACTCGTAGCCTTGCAGCAGTGAGAATGAAGTGAGAATGATAAGTTGTGGATATATATTACCTGATTGGTAATTGATACATAAGGACTGTGCGGTTTCTCTCGTTAAACAAGCGATTAGCTGCGGGATTGCCGAGGAAAATTAAGAATTTCCAAGCTCTCATGACGACCTACATGAACTTTAGACGTGAAGTAGAAGGGGTAGATTCTTTTAGTTGCTGTTGGAAACTAGTGCAAGTATCTGGAACTGAAATTTTGTGGAAACTGGTGGGCCCCAATACTCACCTTGTTATATCTGCAATATATTCAGCTCTTGAAATTACTGCAATGGTGTTTTAAAATGCTCTTTCTTATTGTAAAGGAGGATTTACTTACTCATCTTTGATGCCGACTTCATTCACTGGGCAAAACGAAATTGCGAATCGGGCAGTGCAAGTCGTCGATGGAGAACAACTTGAGGTTTCCATCACCTGATCCTAGTTCCAACCAGTGACTGCCATCAACCCTGCGTGGACTGGCTAACACCCTCCCTTGATGCAAATTCTCATTTGATTGAAGACAGAACAGCCCACAAGTTTTCTCGCTCCACCATTGCTCACGTGCAGCTGCAACGAGGCCATGCTTCAGTGGATATACGGACAAAATTGCTTCGTCTTGATCCATGCTACTGTGTCCTGCCTGGTATAGTCATGTCGCCGCCCCAGCAGCACACCATCTCCAAGGCAGTGCAATAACGTCATGTGTCAATGATGGATCGCGCGCCCACGCCACGTAATGCTTCGACGTCTCCTCTCTGTTAGTTCCTTCCGTTATGTCTTGAATAGACAAAAAGACCTTTTTCCTGCTCCCCTATCTACGTTTGTAGATTCACACGGGCATATCACGCAGCATGCTGGGAATCGTGCCTGGGACCACACCACTCGTGGAGTGTGCTGGCAGCTCAGGCTCTGAGGACAATCAAAAAACAACAAATTAAAGTTTTCCGTAAAACGGAAGATGCTAGCAACTACGGGCGATGGGGGAGATCGCAGCACCACACGGGTACAAGAAGATCTTGGTGTTGACGCAATGGGCCCAGCGGCTCTCGATATCACGAATGAGGACTGGGACCCGGCCGCAATGGAAGGTACGGTTTTTTGTGATTTTTGTTTTTATTTTCTTGCTATTCTTTGTCTTTTTCTTCTTCGTATTGTTCACCCTGCAAAGACATTCTTAAGCAGTTGGACTCCTCGAAGTTGCTGGAAGAAGACAATATGTTTAGCAGGGCAGGAGACTTGCGACTCTACACAACTCAGATTGACAATCAAATCACTGATTTGTGTTGTTCTGCTGTACAACAATGTGTGACTCTCCAAGGAATACGATTTGGCCGTAACAAACAAAAATCCAGTTGTTGATGAGGCTCATCATTTCGTTGAGCTTCACAACCAGCTCCACACTGTTGGAAGCTCTTTGTCACGTATGAATGGAACATTGAGCGAATTCACAGCAGATCTATCTGCTATCTCTGAGCGAATTGAAGAATTAAGTTTGGAGTCGGGAGAAATAAGCATGGTGCTTACAAACCTGCAGGTAAAAACCTTCTTGAGAGCAATTGCAACACCTATTTATTTTAAATGGTTTGAATCCTGCAATATTGCATTAAACCTTCTTTTTTTGTGTTTTTATTGATATTACTGAGGTATAAGGCTGCAAGAGAGGGACTTCATCGCGTTGTTGAAACAATTGACATTCCTGTTTCTCTTGTCCAGTGATTATTCTTCATATCCAAACCAGGAAGACTAATTGTCATCTTTCAAAAGAGCGATCGTAACAAGTGTTATAAATGAACAATACTCTATGTATCTCACAACTCTGGAGCACAAGCACACAATTCTTTTACAGCATAAGAAAGTTGGCGAGGTCGCTGCCTGTGCTGACGTAATTCCTATTTTGGATGCACTTTTTGTTGTAGTGCGTCACACTGGCCCACAATTTTTATTTATCAAATGTAGGCAGCCTTTCGGATACGTGACTTTCTTATGGACCAACTAAATGGGTTGGGCAAAGCAGCTAACTTCCAAATTGTTCAACAAAATGTGATTGCCCGGTACAGCAAACTCAACATTTTCCTTGTCATGCATGCTCCAGCATTAGAAAATGAAATTGTGTATCGATATGTGTGCATATCCTTATTTCCTTTCCCCACACAAACAACGTCTAGATTGCAGTTCTGAGTGCTATAATACATGCTCATTTTAGTTATTATATCACAAATATCATGAAACTGCAGGTTGTGATGCTTCGAAACAACTCTAAATTCACTTCAATTGAACAGTACAGCATAGGAACAAAAGATGACCTCCTTGGAGTATCCAATGCTCCACGAAGATGTACGAATGAACTACATTCTCACCATCTAATATTCTTACTGCAGTGTTTGGAGGCAGCCAACCACAGAGTAGGGCAAACGTTTTTACTCTCACCAATTTCAACTCCACATCTGTTCAGCCCACAGGAAACGTTCCACAACAAACATCAAGGTAGTTTTTCCCTTTGTTAACTTAACTCAACATTAACCCAATAATAAATAGGATTTCCATCCTTGGAGAACTGGATTCTCCTCCTATCATTCCTCACCTTGCCGCAGAGGTACAGCGTTTCAGTTCTAACTTTCTCTCACTCCTTCAGAAAAAACTGGTTTTCCCTTTTGAGTGGGTGTTCAGATCCATAAACCAACTTCTCGTTGATACAGTATTGACGTTCAACATATCTACCTTAACTTTCTAAGAATGGCCCAGGTATGTTCTGAACACATGTTTGAGCAAATGTGGTTCCGTCCGGAACGTGCCCAACATATACCTCAAGTAGCAAAAGACTGGAACACTAGAAGACATACTCTATTTACATCAATATTCAACAAAACATTGCAATACATCAGAGTATAATCCCACCATCCCGATGTTGTACTCACTATTCCGAAGGACACATTGGCAAAATTTTTAGAGAATTGCTTTGATTGTCTTGGGATGCTACTAATGATGCGAAGCACGCAACATAATAGGCTAACACTAGCAAGGCGCGAGATTTTTATCCCAGAAATGGATGCCCACCTTGGTGAACTCTGATGTGTAAATTTTATCTGTTTTAAACGGCAATAGACGCGGTTTATGAGCAGATCTGGGCGAGATTCTCCCAAGTATTCTCACTACAAGTGTCCAGCATCCAATCTGTGAAACCCATTGGACAGCTGGATAGCAGACCGCATTATGTACTCTTTTCTTGATATGGTGTTTTCACCAACAGTGATATTTGGAACTAAGGTTACCCGCCAGTATGCCGAGTTCTGTGCTTCTTTACGAACACTCAATGCACATTGCAAATCTGGCGAGCTTTCTGAGTCGTTACGTGTTCTACGTTGTGAGGTGGATTTAATGTTGGATCGACTCTCACGCTCCGTTGCCACTCCAATGATGAAATACGTGTTTTTCATCAACAATTATGACTTGCTGCTCTCCGTGCTGCGGGTGAGCTTTATTTATTGAGGTTAGCTAATTTCTGTTCAGGAGCGAGAAAAGCAGCTTTCAATGGAAATGAGTGAAGATTCATCACACTTTTCTCATCAATTGGAAAAGTATAAGGATACATTTGTAGATGCCGTGCTTATGCAATATTTTTCGCACATGCTAACATTTCTAAATAAGTACTTGCATCCACCAACAGCCTCTTCAGCAAACGTCAGCACACCGCAATCCTCTTCCACACCCAATACTTCACCTCCCCCTGAACAAGCACCCCAAATTATTACCACCTCCGAAACCGGCAACACCACTTCTCAAAGCCTTTTAACTCCTGAAGCCTCCACCGCTGCCACTACACCTACAACAACTCCCACAACTACCACAACCCAGCCCACTGTACAATCTACTGTGGGTTCCACGGTAACTGATAACCTTAACCCCCCAGGCCGCTCCCTCATAATCGACAACAGTATGCACTTCCCTGTGAATTTTCATCCCTCTAACCTCCCCTCTCTGTTTTTCTGCCCACCAGGATTCAAAGAAGCCATGGAAAACCTCATCCAGTCGTTTAACACTTCCTGGAAGTCCGATATCCAGAACGTAGTATCTGACATACGAGCCTACTTTCCAAACTTCAATGTTGCAGAGGATGTGCTGCGTGTTGCAATGATGAAATTTGTGGACCACTACACAAGATGGGACGAGCTAAACAAACGAGTTCTAAGGCAAATAGGTGTGGGCAGAGGTGGCACCAGCTCCTTTTTGCCAGTTACAACAGTTTCTTATGAAATCAAGAAATATGTAACATAATCTTTTTTCCAAATGTTTATGTGAGTGCGATTTTATTTCGGGTTTGGTGCCTGTGTTTGTGTTAGTAAAGCAGGGTTTTGTACAACATCAAGTGGAGTTGGGTGTTATTTTCTAGTGCTTTGCAAACAAAACAATGAATGGTAAATGTTTATTCCAGCCTTCAAAAGAATGAAATACAACAACACAATGTAGGCGGTGTGTTGGGGAAAACAAAAACATTGCATTCAAGGATCAAGTGCCATTCAGTAAAGTCCTGTTCAACATCATTCAACAAAAAACATAGAGCACAGCCAAGATATTTACTGTCATTTCACGATTTACGCAATGTATTGAGAAGATATATAATAGGAGGGCGAGACACTGTACGAACCATATGCACTAGTGCTTATATCACCAGAGTCATAAGATGGTAGTGGTTGAAAATTCGGAATAGAAGCCGCACTGACTGACCCTTGTAAACACTGCTGCCTATTTGACATGCCGCTCCCATTAAGTGGCATCAACCCCGGAAACAGGCCACCACTATTATTTGCCATTACTTGTGCCATTCCGGAATTTGCACTAGATTGAGGGTAGCCTTCCAATGGATAAAAAGGGATGGGTGTAGGTAAGAGGGGTGATTGTGGTCCACGTTTGAATGGCTCAAGGAGTTGTGGGGCTAATCCAACTTGAGTGCTACTCAGCGTCGTAGAAAGAATTGAGTTTGGTGGCCACTGCTGAGCTCCAGTGTAAGAGCTCACACCTTGCACGGGATATGTGCCCTCCTCATATTGCAACTTGTCATAGGAAGAGGTAACTCCTCCATCAACATTTCCATAACGTTGAGGAAGGAGAGGCAGCAGTGGATTCGGGGGTAGTGTGGTTGGAATATAGGAATTTGATAGTGGAAGGTTGGGTGAAAATGTTGTAACAGGGGTTCCATGGTTGGAACTTCCATTATTAGCTGTGAGAGAATTTGGAGGTGGAAGAAGTGAGTTTTGACGTGAGGGTGGCACTGTTGGAGGGTGTCGGGGAAGTGGGGGAGCAGATATAACAGCACTAGCTTTCACATTCCTAGCCGACTGAATCTGCTTTTGTTGTGTGCTGTGTGTTGAAGAGTGGTCGAAAACTGTTGAGGGTGCAGTTGAAGATTCTGACTCCAGCTCACTCGCGTGCGAACTGGATTTTGAAGTACCTAAGGGAGGAGGGTGAGGTGGTAGCTCCACTGTATAACGTTCTTTACTTTCAGGCCGAGAAGAGGCAGATGGGGTTGTTTGAATGGAAGACTGTGTGGGGGTCCTGACCATAGTAGTTTCGTGGTTGTCTCCCGAGCTAAACGGGGACTCGCCTCTCTTTTGGGTTCTTCCTCTTTCTACTCTCGCTATCTTGTTCAGAGGTTCAGTGGCAGTGCTTTCCTTACTTCGGCTCCTACTTCTGTTTCTGCTGGAGCTTCTACTTTGGTTTCGCCTTCTTTCACCATTTTTACTATGACTTCGCCTTTTGCTACTGCCTCGGCTGCTGCTTCTGCCAGCGGGGTTTGGTTCGTTACTCTGACTCCTTTCCCTCTTCCTGCTACGTTCTCTGCTTCTGCTTTTTTCAACTCTACTCTCCCTAACTTTATCCCGGCTCCTTTCTCGTATCTTTTCTTTACTCTTATCTCTGCTCCGGCTCCTATCTCTCTCCCTTGCCCTTTCCCTACTTATACTCCGTTCTCTACTGATGCTCCTTTCCCTGTTGTGACTCCTTTCCTCGTCCCGGTTTGCACTTGGGCTTCTGTGCTTAGGACGTGCTTGGTTGCTGTGGTAGGTCGCAGCTGGAGGGGGTCTAAGATTAGGCACAGCAGTGGGAATATTTGGAAGGCCTTGAGGTGTAAACTTGAAACCTACACGTATAGGTAACATAAAGAAATAGGAATGTATTATATATCTTATTTTATGAATGGCGAGAGCACATACCAGTGGCAGGTCGTTGGTTGACTAACTGATTGACAAGGGTCAACGCCTGCTGTGTGTTGTTCGATAGCTCCATAGTATTGCCGTGAGATTGAGGCCTTGGTGTTGAGTGAGGTCCCAAGAGGGCGAGTATATCAGGCGACAGGTTTTGCACGTTGTTAGCCAGCATTTGTTGGTAGTACGCTAAAAATACATCCTCGCCTTGTGGTGCTTGAGATTGCTGAATTGGCGACATCAAGGGAAAAGGCAGCCCCCCAAGATTTGGTAAGGGCAGGGGCAAGAGCGATTGTTGCTGAGGCAACCTAAGGGAGGAACCACATTGATTTTGCAACTGAGAAGGTGCGAACGGCGCGCCGCCGGTTAGGCGCAATTGTTGCGAGCGCGGAGATCCAGTGGGCAGGCCCACCGAGGGTATAATAGTTTGTTGCGACACATCTAACATCGGTGGATAAGCAACAAAAGGTTGTTGGCTCTGCATTGGGACGGGAAGCATTGTCAAAAATGATGGTAGCAATCCTTGTGTCTTTGTGTGAAAAAAATAGGTGATGGTTGCTCTCAGGGTGCTTTCTACGTCCCGCGCCGGGCACGAATGCCACCCATTCCTCATGAGTCATCGATCTCAGTGGCCCCTTGGGCTGTGAGAGAAGTAACTCACAATCCTGATTTGCTGAACTCCCCGGAACAACAACGACGCCCGATTACAGTAAAAACTTTTCGCACGCGAATGGCAGCCACCAACACGGCACCGGCAAGTCAGCCCTTTACGTTGAGGGTTACAGAACAAGATCTTAACGTCAATGGAGCTGTTGTTGTGCAGATCGTGTACGGGGCACGCGAGGATTGGCTAAACAGCAACAACGTCGGCGGTGGCACTTTGCACTACAGAGTTTTGGAGTTGGACTCGTTGACAGACGTGCCAATGCCTGTGTACAACAAATCGCTGCCAATGTGCGACATGTGCCTGCGCACTTTCCCGAATTTCTCGGTAACCGTACAATTCTCAAGTGGATACTTCTTTTTTTTTTTTTTTGTAACACAATCGTAGACTTTGTACAAGCACAAGGGCAGTTTGTGTATATCTGAATCTGACACACTGGAACACCCTCACCCAGTCCGTATTGCGTTTGAAAAGCACGTGCTACCATTTATTCAGGATGGCCTTACTGCATTACACAAGGATGTAATTGTATGGAATTTTACCTGCTTGTCTTGATTCTTACACGATCCAGGAACTAGGTGACGGAAAATCGTTATACTTTGTACACGAAAAAGAATTTGTTCCTCTCATCATTCGAAAGCTGTACACATTGCAAACGACGAAGTATAACTTGGAGAGATGGTTTCCCAATCCATTTTTTCGACCTCAATTCTCACCATCTCACAAGGTACAAGTGGGTTTCTGTTCTTCCACCAACAGGTTACTGCTCTGATACTCCCTCATTTAAATTGACACTCCTCTTATTGGCTAACATTTGTTAGATGGCATTCCAGCCACTGCACCCACCATCTTTCTTCCTCTTACCGACCAAGATCTGACAGTGCTACGGGGTCTTTGTACAGTAGCACTTGCAGAAGGACTGGGTATGCCTGCTAGACTAAAACAATCGGAACTCGATGGAAGACAGAGCATTGAAGTACGCACATCTTTGCCTCTGTGATTCTAAAATGCGTGCAGGATAGACTTGGTGCCATCATGCAACCGGGGAAGAAGTATTTCTGTAGGATGAGCACTCGCTCACCCAAGGACGCTGTATCTCTTACTGAAGAAGAGAAGAAAGAGACCGATCCTTCAAGAAGGTTACTACTAAAATATCGTCACATGTGTGTTACGGATCCGTTTTATGCCGTAGAATTACTCTCGAAGAGTCAGCGTGTATTCAGGTACTGCACAATTCCATCGATTCTTCTCTGATCAATTTCAGTGATATATCCTTCTTCTTTCAGTATCGGATCCCTGGTACATCATCTGATGAGCTGAGTATAATTTTGCGTGACTGGGTGGATCAGCTTCCTCAAGATCACGAATTCCGGTGCTTTGTCTCTAATGGTGTCTTGACTGCAATTTCTCAGTACGCTACTTGCTTTTTTTATTGATTTACAAACTTCCCACTTCCGAAGATACCATTGTTATGTCCGATTTCCCAGCCTGATTGACAACACGGAGTATGTTGCACGACTTCGGGAAGCCATTGTCCAATATCACAATTTCGTTAAGCCGCATATTCAAATCACAGATTACGTTATAGGTATGCTGTAACCCATCCTTTAACTATTCACTCAACGCCCCACAGATATCGTCGTTCTGCCTGGTTTCCACTGCCAGGTTATTGAATTAAACCCCTTCGGCCCAACTATGTCCAGTGGCTCCGCTCTGTTTGACTGGACACGAGACCTAGAGTTACTTTGTGGGAGACAACCACCACGTGGTGGGTTCCCTGCAATCAGGATACTGGGTGAAATTCTTCATGATTCTGAATAAAACACCAGGATGTGGCTTTATCCACACCATAGTTTGAAACAGCAAAAATTTTCAGGAAGAAATTTATTCTTTTTTTTTTCCTCATAACTTGGCTATTTGTTGTTCCATAACCTGTATCTTTTGCCTGAGAGCTTGTTCCTGTTCTTTGTGCTCCTTCTCAAGAGCGGCAATTTCATCCTCCACAGGAGCCACGTTGACGGGTGGCTCTGTGCCGGCAAGTTCAGATATGAACTTGGATAGCTCTGCTTCTCTGGTGACCATTTCTTTCTTGAGTGTCTCGAGACTGAGGCTTTCTGCTGCCAGCTCTTTGTCCAGGTCCTTGTCAACTCCCGGTTCCACGGCTGATAGTGAAGCAACTTGTTTTTTGAGGTCCTCCAGCATGCCGCGTGCTTGTTGTAGTTCAGCCTGTGCTGCTTCAAGGTCTCTTTTGGCTGCTGCTGCTCTTTCCAGTTCGGCTGCGGCTTCTTGTTCCGCTTGTTGTGCTTTCTCAGTGGCAATATTCTGGCTGTTGCCTAGCAGGAGAGCACTCTCACATGTATTTATTGCAAGGTAGGCAAGAGCCGCGTTAGTTTCAGAAGAAAAAAATGTGGGCACATATTTGGTAGGTGGAGGTTCCTCTCTCTGAGGTGGTTTTCTAGAAATTTCAGGTTCAGTTGGTGCAGACGTAACTGTTGTATTTGGAACTTCCGGTTGGACTTCTGTTGGAATTGGCACCACTTCCGGTTCGGTGGTTGAGGGTACAGTTGTTTCTGAGGAGGGCGAGGGTACAGGTGCCTCAGCTGCCGCCTTCGCCTCAAGTAACTGGGCGAGAGTTGCTTCTAAGCGTTTCTTCTCGTCCCTGAGAGAGTCAATTCTCTGAGCTTGGCGAGCAGCCAGCAACTCCTTCTGCTGGGTAATGTAGTTGTGTGAACTCACTGGGTCAAGGTCTTTAACTTTCACCTTTGCTTCTGTTAGTTTAGTGGAGGGAGAAGTGGGGTCAACCTGTGCATCGGAAGCTAGATGAGCCTGCATCTCCGCTAATGCCTCCTTGTTGCGCATCGCAACCGCCTCAACCTCTTTGGCCTTCTTTTGGTAACTATCACGGAACTCTTCCAGTTTATTCTACTAACGTATTAGCCAAGGGAACTAAACTTGTTGGTTTGGGGGAATCTGAACAACCTTCTGATGATCATTCTCTGAGCGCCTGGCCCTCAGTTTCATGTTGAGAAGTTCGAGTGCTTCTTTTATGTACTTGGGCACTGTGTTGCCTGATCCCTTCTCAACTGTGTTCCACTCTCCAGCAACTTCCCAAGGGTGCTCCTCCACAAGTTCCGCCTCTAGTTCCTCTTCCTCATCTTCATCCACAATTTCTGGGTGGGGATTAGAGTAAAATTTTCTTGATGTTTCTGTACCAATTGGTTTCTTTGCTTTAGGAGGTGCTGCTGGCTTCTTTTCTTTCTTCGGTTTCTTGGAGACTACAGGAGTTGGTGTGACCTTAGTCTCTGGGACACTTGTGACGCTCGTTGTGGTGGGTGCCTCTGCTTGTACAACAGCTGTTGTGCTGGTAGTTGTTGCAACTGGTAAAGCAGAGCTCGTGGTTGTTGTGGCAGGGGTTGGGAGTTCCGCGCTTACTGGAACCGGTTTTTCTGCTGTAATTTCGGGTTGTTTGGGCTGTTCGGGTGCCTGTTGCACAACAGCAGGAGCAACGGGGGTTATTGCAACTTCTTTTTTAACAAGGGGCACTGGCACTTCTTTCTTAATAGCAGGCACTGTCTCCTCTTTCTTAGGAGTAACGGTCTCAACTACCTTTACAAGTTCCACAACTTCCTCCTCGGTCTTAACGGGCTTTCTCCTACAGACCAATAAGCATTCACAATAGACTTGTCAAGGGGAAGCGGAGAAGAAGAAAAAGAGAAAAAAAAAAAAACAGAACATAACAGAAAGCATACTTCTTGAGAACAGATGGTGCAGCAGCAGTGCCGACATTGACCTTCTCTTGAGATACCGAAGCTGCCGCCGAGGAAGCAGTCGACTTTTTCTGCTTGCTCTTTTTCACACTGGGCGTCTTCTCGTCCAAGAGTAGCGACGACGGCTTTTTCGTGGCGGCCGGGGGTATCACAGCGGGATTATGGGCCAACCGCACAACCAACAGCACGATTGCGACAACTACGAACAGCACCGCACCGCCAGCAATACCCAACATCATCGTGTTGTCCATCCCCTCGTATGTTTGACAGTTATTTCTTTTTTGTTTTTGTGTTTTCTGTTGACTTTGCAAATGTGAATCTTGAAGGGTCGGACACGTCGTTTTGGACGGATAGAACGCTGGGAATAGAAAAACGAGGAATAGAAAGTAGACCACGCTAATGAAAATGGGTTTTTTCACCACTCAACTCGCGACAGGATGCTCATGATTCCTTGGAACGTGGGCCTGGCCACAGGATCCAAAACACAACAGGCTCGAATCATATGCCGAATTCCTTCTGGCCACTGTTCCGGGAGTGTGAAGTAGTCCCTGTTTTGGTTAGTTGTTTGTTTTGGTTGGTGTGTATGTTAGGCTGTCAGAAGGAATTGTGCGTTTGGTGGTTTGGAATGACTGCGGCAGGATTTAGGGGGGAAATGTACTTGAGACTGCTTTTCCACACGGCGGGGTGTACTCTTGGGTGCGTTTGGCGAAGTTTAGCGGAGAGTCTTTCACCAAGCATGATCTCTATTGCCATTAGACCAAAGGCAAATACATCAACGCTTTGTGTGTGATGGGCATCCCATTGTTCTGGTGCACAGTACCTATTTTTGGTAAATTGTTTTAAAAGAAGGTGTGAACGCACTCTTCCGTTCCACAGATTCCCTTGGTAACAGTTTGCCCAGTTCGTTCAAATTGCCCAGAAAGGCCAAAGTCTGCTATTTTCAGGTCCCAGGTTTCCTTGCTGAAGACAAGTACATCTTATCAAAATGAGGTTTAATTCCTGATGTCTTAAAAGGCACGTACTTTCTGGTTTTAAATCCCGATGGATAATTGACTTCGAGTGTATTGCTTGCATGCCAAGGCATATCTTAATAAAAGCAGATTAATACAGAGTACTGAAGTGTGGAAGGACAGACATGCTTCATTATTACAACTGCGGTCTCAAGTACTGGTCGATAGGAAGAATCAAATATAACTTGGTTAAGAGACCCACAAGGGCACCACTCAGTTATCATAACTGTGATAATGAAATAAGGTAATTTGAGAATAATTAGGCATACAGATTCCAGGGGAATTGAGCGGATTTATGCACAATCCAAAAAGTTGTAATACATAGGGTTCATTTTTTAAATCTCGGAGAAGAGCAAATTCTCTTAAAAATTCATGTCTGACAAAGGAGTCCTCAAATTTATCGGCTCTTATTCTGCATTCTTGAGAAATATAAACACCAAACAAGGTCTACACTTTTTAAGAGCAACTTCTGATGTCCCAAGCAAGCCTTTCCAAATTTCTCCATGCCCCCCTTTGGTTACCTTTTGGGAAATTTGTTTTTAAGTTTTTTCCCTGATTTGACGTACAAATTCCAGGTTCTTCACCAACCTCGGGTCAATACAGCAACGCGTTTCTATCAGGTATTTCAGGCCATGAATTATTTTGGAGATAATGGCTGACGGTTCCATCACCCATATTTTTAGACAGCCCAGTAGGGAGCTGGGAGACACAGATTCAAGCTTGGATATGCAGTAGGTGATGTCTGTGTCAGGATTCTTGATGTATAACTTGGAATCCGTTCTGCAGTACCTTTAAGAACG
The DNA here is from genome assembly GCA_020536535.1 of Pelomyxa schiedti. Taxonomy (NCBI): domain Eukaryota; phylum Evosea; order Pelobiontida; family Pelomyxidae; genus Pelomyxa; species Pelomyxa schiedti. The sequence goes on along the minus strand of JAHLWZ010000905.1, from coordinate 9,167 downwards.
GAAAGAATTATCCAATGGAACTTACACTGAGAGTAGGCATTTATCTGCGAGGGGGATGAATATGGATATTTCTTGAAAAGGTAATTTCTTTTTCAACGCTGTAATTCCTGGATATTCAAATTATTTCAAGAAGTAACTCGATAAATCTTCACCTATTTCAGATACTGTCAATGAGATTTGCTTGTGCTTTTCTACTGTGGTAAACACTTTGTCGTTCAATGATCGTATTCTTAGATTGCAGTACAGAGGTGACGGGACACCTTGCACAGGCAAGATGAAGTGCTTGTATAAGGGAGCGTTTTCCAGTTGATTTGCAGCAAGTGCTGAGAAGATTATAAAACATCCTTAGAGAGAAGGAAAAAAAAATTACCTGAAAGCAACAGATATCGGGCTGATATATCCTGACTCGCTTCTGAGAATTCAGACTTGAAGGCCCTTTAAATGGTAAGAAAGGGAGGAACAACAGCAATGTACCTGGTAGGTAAGACGCTTCTTGTTATCGAAGAACTTGGGGGATTTCTAGAGAAAATGCCTGAGTGTATGTAGGGGGAAAAAAGTGCAACCTGGATGGATGTGGCTTTCTCAACAACTACGAAAAGAAAAGAGGTAAGTTTGTAATCTTGGAAAAGTGACATACCTGGAAAGGAATCTGCCCGGAAGTGACAAGCTGAGCTTCTATGGAGGCTTTTTCCAGCAAAGGATCTTCAATTAGGGATGCATCTATATCTCCATAGAAGGTGTGGAAAAATACTGTATTAAATTAAATACACTACTGGTGGATTCTCGTGTTCTAAAACCATTGTGGGATCTAAGAGCTTCTTCTCCTCTTTGTTTGTACCCGAAAATTAAATCTATCCACTCATGCAAATGCTGTGAAACATATTCTGATTCCAATGCCTGAAAAAATTTAATGTAAGAGGGAGAAAAAAAAACCGTGCCTAATGCTGAAACTTACCTCACGGTTTAACTTGATAAAATGACTTGGAGAATGTGCCCAAGGAGGTAAAACAACATCGTTTACCGGCGACCAATCCCTTCTCGTTCCAAGGGGAAAATGGTGTTTGTTGAGCAAGAACTGAGGGTCACAGAAGAACTGTGGGATAAGTTCATTGAGCATATGGTTGTCATGAAGACAACTTTTCCAGCACAAATCAATAGACCAAAATGTCGAGTCAGGTCTATGTGGAACTATTCAAAGTTTTATTTGTCAAGCCCTTACTTGGAACCAAACCTATTCGTGACCCATTTCCCTGATGCAAACAAAAAGAATGGTACGGTTCCACCCGCATCAAGTAATAGCAGACGATAGTTGGATTAGAATAAAGACTCCCATAAAGGAAAGGCACAATATCTTCTCTGTTTATACTAAGGACTAGTTTCTGGCCTTTGTGTAAAGGATTACCTTAATAGATCCTGGTACCTTTCAAGAAAATTACTGAGCCGCTTTTGATTCAAGGCGCCGATTGGCTTGGAGAGATCACGATATATGGTTGGGTCAGAGAGATTTATTGACGACGATTCGTAGTCAGCAAGAACTATAATGAATAAGACCCATGTATATGTCAATTTATTGGTTTAAACAGGGAACCTACGCGAGATACCCACCCCAAGGAAAAACTGGATGAATGGAAGTGAGGAACATTGCTTATGAAAGTGGGGAGGCATACTTGGGTACCGGTCCAACCGGTCATAAGACCGACCTGCTATTTCGTTCAACTTCATGAGGTAGTCAAAGTTGGACAAGTTTCTGTTCTTTTTTTTTTCCCTCACTGGTAAAAATGGGAACTTCATATATGGAAACAAACTTGCCAATCCCGGGTTAGATCAGAATTTCTCAATACATCCTCCGGCAATTTACTTTCAATATGAGTCAGGTTTCTTGGTTTCAAACTGGCAAACACGTTGACAAGTTTCTAATTCAGTGCATGGAGGAAAGGGTATGTGAGCAGTAGGGTTGTCATTTGGAGGTCATACAAGTGCAAGTGTTTTTGGCATGTGAAATAATGCAGAAGGCCCTTCCACGAAACTAAGCTTCAAAGCTGTCCCACCAAGGTATTTGAAGATATCAACCCCAGAAATACCATCCACAAACCACCTCCTTGCTTTACCACATGTGTTGTGGCTGCTACCAGGGTCTGGAACAAATAGAACATCCTTTGCACTGATAAAAAGGACACCCTTATTGGACTGGAGGTTGCTCCAATACAAAGTACACGGACTCTCAAATCTAACGTGATAATAAGAAAGTGCAAAGGTACCCTACAAGGGACATTACAGCTTTTTGGGTTTTTCTGTGTGGTATGAGAACAAACAAGGAAAACACTTGGGTGTAACCATTGCATTCCTCATCCATATCTACAGTACCAGGTTTCCAAATGTAAACACTCTTTTCTCCTCCAGTGAGTATGAGAATTTCCGGATCTTCGTTTACACAACAACAGAAAACCTATTCTGTGTTATGACTTGAATGGATTTTTTTTTGTAAAAAAACGCACAGAGGTTGCGGAGTGTTTTAGAACTTGCAGTGGAGTACCATCATGCAGTGATATGATAGTAGTCCCATCCAAGGAACTGGAAACCAGAATGTCCTTGGAAGAACAACAGCCAGTGATCTATTTGAAAACGGAAGAGTACTTAGCCCAAATTGATGAGTGCTATTATACGCACACCTCTCGGGAATGGAATTTAAGAGTATGAAGCAAAGTACCACTGTCACACTGGAATATGTTCAGGGACTTGTCCTCGTAACCAACAACAATCCTTGATAGATCGGGGGTCATCGAACAACAACAAACGACCTTGTTGCCTTAGTGGAAGAAGAACGACACATATTGGAGAAAGAGGCCGATACATCTTTGGGTCCACATTTTGCAAATTGAGTTGGGGTATCGACTTGAGAGCTTAGCATGACAAGCTTCTTGTCTTTAGAACCATAGAAGACATTTTCATTGGAAGCACAACAGCAAAGAACCTGTTAAGATTGTCAATAAGGCTAGCTAGATAAAAGCAAAACCTCTCTGTTCGCCTCATGTGAATGAAGTAAAGACCAATCTCCCACACTCCATAACTTCACAGACCTATCATCGGAGCCTGTTGCAAGTAGTGTGTCTGTGACAAAACAACAGGAATTGATCTTACATTAAAAGTATTGGTTAGAGGAAATAAGCATGGGCAAGTATATTACAGCTCCAGCATGTCCTTCTATTACATTCAAAGCTATACCAGAATCTACGTGCCATACACGGACAGTGTGGTCCAATGAACCAGAAATCAAAATTGAACCATCCCTTGTTGCACAACAACATGTCACCTTAGTGAAAGAAGAGTTTGTGTTATGGTTTTGAATAATGGCAAGTTTGGAATACTTCTTTAGTGTGTCCGGTGAGTACTCTTTCAGCACTGAGTGTTTTCAAGTTCCACACACGAAGGGTCTTATCTCGAGAGCCTGTAATAGCTTTGCTACCGCCTGGAACAATGCAGCAGCACTGAACCTATTACAGGCTTAGGAGTCTCCAAAAGAGTCTGTAGGATCCCAATACAGGTGCAGTGTGCCCAGAAAGTGTGGCGCAGGCTTTAAACCTCAGTGTAGCAATGGGCGACCAGTGTGGCAGAAAAACAATGTCCTCCAGGGGTATCAAAGTGCAAGATGATTCTTCATTTGCCACCTCATACACTAACGGGGTTGGGGTTGGTGCAGTTACCATTCCCCCTTCTTGCGTGGAAGCTCCGCTGTGCTCTTCCTGCCCATCACCACGTATCAGTGAATCGGAGCAAATTGTGGTTCCTTGGGACTCTTCACTGTCACTAGTGCCAACCTGCTGCTCCCAACAAGGTGTTAGTAAGAATTATGGGAACCGGGTGCCCAGCACACATTCACATTCAATTTCTGGCAAGTTGGCGGTCTCGTGGCCTTTGGTGCAGTTATAATAACAGGAGGCGGGCGCAAGTCCTCAACAACTTCCGTTGCCTCGTTTGGGTGGTCCTCAGGGTTGCTGTGGCTACAGATTGGATTTGGAGCTGGAGTTTGAGGTTGAGGCCGTTGTGGGTGGAGTGACATGCTGACTTGGGCGAATTTGTCGTGCATAATAGACTGTGCCTCGCTGCAGGACCACAACGCTGGCTGAGATTGAGCCTGAGACTGAGGTTGTGAGATGGATAGAGACTGAGAGTGCGAGTGGGCGTGTGGCTGAGGGGGAGATACAGCACGACGCGGGGGCGGGGGAGTCGTGGGCCTCGGCGGAGGTGGTGTGATGGGCCGAGGAGGTAGCGTCGGTGGCCGCAGGGTGTTAGTTGACGGGCTTATGGGACTATCTGTGGCGCCGGGCGGGGACGTACCGCGGCGATGTGAAGGAGGCGGCGGAGGGGGGAAGGACGGCGGTGGTGAAGACTGAATTATGGGAGGTGGTGTGGGCCTCGACGTTGCCACGGGGGGTGGGGTTTTGGCCCTCGCCGGTGGATTCGGTGTGGTGTGGCCTAACATCGCGAATCTTTTTGAACGTTCGCCAAAAAAAAAAAACAATCAAAAGTCAGTTACATTTACATTTTTTATATTTAGAAATAGAAATAGACGGAGCCGGCACATGTTACAAGTCACAGGTTATGAATACCTGTTGTTATTGTTGAGTTAGAGTGAACAACGTTGAATGGGGAACATAGGAAGTAAGTACATTGTAGCCTTCTCTGAATATTTCGCCACCAGAGCCGGAACATAGATAGCAATAGGATACCATTGACACAGGTTTACCAGATATTCCCTCCAGCATTGAAACAGATTCGGCTTTGGCTCTGACCATGGCGGAGAGTTGGCTTATAAGGGTTTTTGATGGCATCTTGCAGTCAATGGATATACTGCACAGGCAAGCAATGAGAATGACAAGTTAGTTGAGTAGGTGTATTACCTGATGAATTGCTCATTGGTAAAAGTAATCGAGACACACGCCGACTGTGCGGTTTCTCTCGTTAAACAAGCGATTAGCTGAGGGGATAGTGGAGGAAAATTAAAGAATTTCCAAGCTCTCATGGCGACCTACATGAGATTTAGACGTAAATTAGAAGGAGTATATTCTCACTTTTAGTTGCTGTTGGAAACCAGTGCAAGGCATCTGGAACTGAAATTTTGTGGAAACTGGTGGGGATCCAATTCCGTGCCCAACAAAAGAATATTGTGTAATCTTATTGGTGTTACACCACTTGAAAATGATGTCCAGTGGGACTCCTGGATCGGCTACTTTGAGTACGATCTGAGGGGAAGTAAAAACCACAATAGTAATGAAAAAGCCACCAAACCCCTAGTGGTACGTCATCTGGTGAGTACCAGCCACATTCAGCTCCGTTTGCAGTTAACCTAATGCATAAACCTAAAATTGGAATGTCGAGCCCTTGAAAGTGTATTCCACATTCAAGAGAAGTTGCGTCTGTTTTGGTGGCCTGGGCGAAGGCTGACTAAAAAAAGGTAAGAATGGGTGTATAAGATGACAGCTCTGCATACTATTTGAGTGGTGACAATACTCTGTGGTCCAAAGTAGTAGAAAGAATGTTCCTTCCAATCAACGGAACTGGACAGGGAATACCCAAGGCTATGGGATTTCCTCAAAACTTCTGACATTGGAATTGTTTCAAACCATTCCTATGCATTTACTTTTTTGCAAAGCAGAATCCCAAAACAAGGTTTACCTTCCAAATATTATATACAGACCCCTCGCGTTCTTGAAGGTAGGGAACAGCCTCCATGAAAGCTATCAGCGTTTTCTTATGAGGCTCTGTTGTCATAGATGCCGAGGATGACAGCTGCTTGGAGCCACCTAAGAGAGTGTTACAATTAAGATGTTTTGGAGGGAAAAAACCTAAAGGTGGTGATAGGAAACGCAGTGGGGGAGATTGGACGGAGTCAATCAACCCTCTGAGATTTCCTTCCTGTGGCTTCCTTTTTTTATGTGTGAAGGAATGTGTTTTTTTGCCCTTAATTCCTACAGGTCCGGTATCGGCATTGCTTTGGTCATGCGGTTGCTGAAAAAAAATTACATCCCACCCTAAAAGCGAAGGCGCACCATTGGTGCATTGAGTGCTGGAACGAGCCTTTCAAGTAGTAAACGGGATGGTTGCATCACCATCTCCACCATAATTAGAGTAGCGATCTTCACTTCTCTCACAGAAAACGCAATCTCTGGTTCAAGGAGGATTTCTGCATTTGAGTGTCATTCCTCAAGTTGTGTTAATATAATGGTCTAGTTCAAACCATTCCGTTCGCCGAACAGAGATACATCATATCCCCAGCAATTTTCAAGAATAAACATTGTTCCTGAGCATTCTTCACTTGCTTCGTTTCTGCATTTCATCATAGCGTCCTCCAGTCGAGTGCCCACTGTAGAAAAACAGTGCCATGCAACGTTGTTTCCTTTACAGTAATGGTACTGATCAACATTCACCTGAGTCTTGATAGACCGATAAAATACTCCACCTGCAGTGGCAGTGATCGTGGGCAGCTTACGTATGCCTCTCAATAGGAGAAACATAAAGCTACTCCATTTTTTGAGTTCTAATGTGTTCCTGTTGGAAATGAGTTGCGTAAAATGCTGAGCTTACCAGAGTTGAATTTGATCACCTCTGTAAAAGAGCACTGTTGAGGCGGTTGTTTACATGCAAAAACGTTCGTGGGCATGTAATACAAGAGATGGCGGTGGCCTCATCTAAAGAGATGCTATAGGTGGACACCATTGGATCAGAGAGAGCCTTTTGAGCTGTCAATGTGCCTTCTGAAATTACCTGCAGATTGTTCAGGTAAAAAAGATAACTGGAAAAGATTGAATGATTGTACCAACAGAATTTCAGGAATTTCCGCTTCCACTAATGCATCAAAAACTTTCTTTGGAAAGAAGCCAGTTGGATACAGTATATGAGGAATATCATCGAACTTTCCAACCTGATCAAATTCTTGTGAAGGGGTCTGACTGATGTCGATTGCTGTAGACCATTAGGAAGGAGCACGGAGACAAATATATCATACTTGTATCCAGGTGAATATCGTTTGAGGACGATGAACTCCGGATTGGTAGAAGTTGTGTGGTTGCTTTTTTGGGTGGAGTGTTTGGGTCATTTGTAGCAACTAGCACACCATCAACGTAGGTCACATTTGTTATTTTAGCACTGAGGATATCCAGTTGGTTCCCGGTTCCGTGAAGAAGAACACCGGACGGGTCTCTGTTCGTCGGGTCCACTTTCCAACCACAAGTAGTAACCGTTTTTCCATCGGCGCTGGTGACAACAGCACCAGGGTGTTCGGGATCAGGCCCATCATCTCTCCAGTGGCAAGCCAGGGTCTTCCCACTGCTCCATGCGAAAAGGCCACTGCCATTCCTCATCCCACCAGTGAACGAGCCCCTGAAGGAGAGTCCATCCAGAATGAGAATTCCGGCGCCCTCCTTGAGACCCCTGGAGTAGGATCCCACAAACACATCGCCGTTTGTGTATCTGCACGTCCCGGCGCCGTGCCTCAGTCCCGCCCTCCAGCCTCCGTCGTAGAGGTCGCCGTCAGGCCATTGGTAGCTCCCGCGTCCATCCATCAACGAGGCCGATATCTGACCGTCGTAGAGGCTCCCGTCGGGCCACCTGATCGTCCCACTCCCAGATACAGTCTCCCTGGTAATAGTAGTCCCAGTCCCAGTCCCGCTGGGGAGCTTGGCCGGACCGTTTGGGCCGCCGCCGCCTGGGACCGTGGTGGGGATGACGTCACGGGACCAACTGCCGGACTTGATCTCGTAGACCTCGCCGGACGCGAGGCGGTAGGTGCAGTCGGCGCCGTTCTGCTTCGCGTTGTGCCTCCAGGGCCCGGCGTAGACGTCGCCGTTGGGCCACGTGAAGGTGCCGTTGCCGTGCATCTCGTCGTCCTTCCAGCGGCCCTCGTAGCGGCTGCCGTCGCGCCACGTGAACGTCCCTCGGCCGTCTCGCCTCCCAGCCTTGTTGAACTCCCCCGCGTACGTCCCCGCGTCGGCCCACGGCCCGAACTCGGTGCGCTGCATTTGTGTGGTTCGCTGAACAAAGAGCCGAACAGATTTCAGATCTTGGTCTTTTTGATTGGACCAGCCTCTCTGGCGGAGAGGTACTACGGAACAGAGACATAAATGTGAAGAGGGCTCAGAGCAGTTTTGTGTGCACGTTGAGAGAAGAAAGAGAATCTCATACAATCAGTTTTGTTGTGCTGTAGGGTGCTCTACACCCCTGCAACCCAACACTTGTTATTGTGGTTACCTTTTGTTTTGTTCTTTATTTGTGCACCCAAAAATTTACCATACAACACCTGAAGTACCTCTGTGGGAGGATGTTGATGATGAATGTTGGTATTTGTAATCATGAAAGTAACCCTACTGAGGTGCCTCCAATTGGAGAAGGCAGGGAACCCACCACAGAACATATGAATCAATGTGAGGATACTACAAACAAGTGCTGCTGCATGCATGTGCATATATGGAAGCCTCCTTGAAAATGAATTGAGAAGCACTTTGTTTGTAATATCCTCACGTTGATTCATATCTCTTTGAGTTTAAGAGCACAATCCGCTTGTTGCCGGGGTGCCTAATGGGGATGAAATTTGGATGTTTTTTCACGTTTTTCACGCCAATGCCCCCTACCGGCGATTTCCACCTGAGTCCTCTCTCTTGCTGGTGGGTAATTGGGATCAGAAAAGGAGCATGATGTATGCATCCATATTGAAAGTCACATAATGTGGTGAATAAGGAGATGCTGGCTTACTGGGTGATACCTTTGCCTTAGCAGGTTGCTGGGGAGGTGTGTGTGTGTGTGGCTTTGACTGTGTTTGGGGTTGCGGTTTATTGGGCAGGAGGTTACACATGAACCTGTGGCAGTGACTGTGGTTGTGGCTGTGGGTGGCTGTGGCTCTGAATACAGCTCTGGTTGCAGTTGTCGCTTCGGGATGTGGGGCAGTGTTTAACTGAGGAAGTGGTGGATCTGAACAGCACTGCCTTTTTGTACAAAGAACATTGAACTTCAGCACCAGGCAATGGGGGTATCTTGAAGTGGTGAGTGAGAGGTTTGAATGAATGAAGTACCGAGCCAGTAAATCAAATAACTTCTCCTGGGTGGCCACATCCAAATCTTCATAAAGTTGTACTTGGCATATTGCCTTGCATGTCAGTGCACCTGTTGTGATTGTT